>JANHGB010048676.1:0-26546 GCA_026283785.1 Coracopsis vasa
CTCTGAAAGAATTTGGCAGTGGAGGATGTTGTTGCTAATGCCTGGAGACCTGTTTTGGCAGCCCTTTACAGTCCCATTAGGGCACTCACTCTCATTCTCTCCTGTGTGACCTCCAGCTAGTGAGTTCCTCTGCTGTCTGTCCTTTCCTTCCCTTCCTTTTCCTTAAGTCTCAAACCATTGTGCTGCTAATCTTGACTTTACTGTTCTGAGACTGCCTGGAGGTCAGTCTCTCCATCAGCCTGAGCAGAGTGCTTGCTGCACAGGGATCATTTGTTCTTCTTGACCAACAGCAGCAAAGGGCAGAGAAGATCTGTGAAATCACATCTACTCCTTTGACCTAACCTTTGCTGTTGACCTGAATGATAGAGACTTTGGAAAAGTAATTTCCTGTAAGCCAGGGATGAGTTACTCATAACTGGCCATACTCCTCCTTCTGGCTGAAGATAAATTGCTGCCTGTCTTCAGATAAGACATTATCACTATAATTCTGAATTATGGGTAATGAGGGTTTGATTTTTATCTGCCCAGAATGGCGTAGTGACCCACTGCCTGCTGCTTTGTTGACTGACTCAATTTCCTCTGCACATGCCTCTAAGTCTGTGCTTTTAGCTGGGTGAGCTCTAGGTATCTGGAGCAGCTCTGTGCAGGATAAGTTAAATTCTTGGGATAGGTGAAGTGAATAGACTTGATACGAGATAAAGACCCTGGGAAAGGATGTATGTACATATTTCTGGGTCAAGCCTGTCGATTGGTTTTTTGTGGAGAAATACCAAGAATCATAGAAATTCCTGGTAGCTCTTAGCCTGTTTTTGGTAAAGGCCTCTTATGCATCAGGAGCAGGCCAGGCAGATGGAAAACAGAAGGGTCTCTCTCTTTGATAGAGCAACACTGTAGTGCTCCTTCACGTGCCAGTTTTCCCCTTAGGTAGCTTTCATGTCTGCAGCTCTTAACTCTTACCAGAGATGAGCAACTGTGTCCTGTTTCCCTGTCCCTGTGCAGATCCCCTGTACTCCTTTCTATTTGGGTCTTCCTTTATTTCCACCCCTGGAAAATGTTTTCAGGGAGGTGACTGACACCTGCAGTTCATTGTCCATACTTCTGGAGGGCAGTGTGTACAGCAGGCTGTGTAGATTTTAATGTGCAGACTGCTCAGACTTCATTAGCTGCTGTCATCCGAAAATCATATCCCAGGCAAAATGTCTTTCTGAGCAGTCATACAAGAGTGGGGCTCCCTCCTGGGGAGGAGTGCAGCTTTGTTCTGTTTGGGCTGGAATTGACCACTTGCCTGTGACGTGTGGATTAATGTGGCCCAACTGGGAGGTAACAGGAGCAATGGTTGAACTACTCATTGTGTAAGTGCTTCACTGTGTGGTTGCAAAGTTCCTGAATCAACGTCAGCTTCAGCTGCTAGCAGGATGCTGATTTTATTCCAGTGCCAGGCTGGCTCTGCAGCAGTGGGAAAGCCACCATCATTTATCTCTACTCTGGGAACACTGGGTGGCTGCTGGTGCACTTCATGAGTAGAGGATGAACAACTCTGCCTTTGTTAAATATGACAAAAGAGAGTACCT
This sequence comes from Coracopsis vasa, assembly GCA_026283785.1. Lineage (NCBI taxonomy): Eukaryota > Metazoa > Chordata > Aves > Psittaciformes > Psittacidae > Coracopsis > Coracopsis vasa. The sequence continues at coordinate 1,572 of JANHGB010048676.1, forward strand.
GCCTATCAATCAGCATGCTATTAGTCACACTGCTCTGATTAGGTACCACTTGTAATGCAACCACGTCACTTCATGGCATCCCAAAAGTATGTGCTGGCTCTGGTGATGTATCTCCTTTGCTCCAGGTCATGATGGCAGAATTCTTGCCTGTCCTGGAGGCCAGGCCCTGGCCGGAGGCCTCTGCAGCACAGCTCTATCGGGCCATGTACACACAGCTCTGTGAAGGAGGCAAGAGATTTCCTGTGCTGGTGCGGGATGAGCTGGCAGACTGAGCCCCTGGGAACCTCCTCCTGGCCATTCACATAACCACAGTTTTTAAGCAATAAATGTTTTCTTGTTTTCTGTTAACTTTTTTTATTCTGCCTGTTTGTCCAGCTCATTTTCAGGGGTTTGTTTTTCTTTTGAGTTTGTTGGGTTTGGTTTTTGTTTGGTTGCTTTTTCCTTTTATATCACTTTTATGACCTGCTAACTCTGAGGTTTTGTGAAGCCCCTTCAGAGACTGAGACATTCATTGTGACTTTTCTTCCAAGGTCTGTCTCTATTTCTAACTGTAGATTCTTGGCTGCCTCAGTCAGGACACCAGGCCTCTATATGCAGACAGTGTAGCAGGCAATAAAACATGATTTATATGGATCAGATAGCCAGTCTGGTGGGGCACAGCCTTCCTGCATCTAAAAATCCAGAGAACCTGTGCTGCTGCTTCCCTATTACTCTGATCACCAGCTGGCATATAGCCAGCATTATAGTGGTCACTGTCTAATATTTCAGAGTCTAGAGGAGGCCATGGAGATGCTGCGAGGGCTGGAGTAGCTCTGCTCTTAAGCCAAGCTGAGAGAGCTGGGCTTGTTCAGCCTGGAGAAGAGAAGGCTCCTTAAGGGAAGACTTGTAGCCCCTTTAGGCACTGGAAGCTCCTCTAAGAAATACGGAGAGGGGTTTGGACAAGGGACTGTAGGGATAGGACAAGGGGGAATGGCTTTTACCTGACAGAGGGGAGATTGAGATGAGCTCTTAGGCAGAAGTTCTTCCCTGTGAGGGTGCTGAGGCGCTGGCACAGGTTTCCCAGAGAAGCTGTGTCTGCCCCATCCCTGGCAGTGTTCAAGGCCAGGCTGGATGGGGCCTGAGGCAACCTGGTCTAGTGGAAGGTGTCCCTGCCTGTGGCAGGGGGTCGGAACTGGATGAGCTTTAATGTCCCTTCCAATTCAAACCGTTTTAATATCGAAACTAAAGCCACAGGAAAGTATCAGGAGCCACAGACATGAGCAGCCCAGGGACAAGAGGTGATGGAGATCAGTGAGGGTGGGGCATGGGGTGGCCCCTGCAGCACTGAGCTTCAGCACTTTCCTGTGCCCCCCCTCGCAGCGGGGACGGGTAAAAAAGAAAAATACTTGGGACACTCATGTGACATCTCAAATACGCTGCCTTCTTGAGAGCTCTCTGTGGTGTTACTCTCTACCCCAATTACGCAGAGCTCTGCCCTGTACGGCTGGCTGCTCACTGACTCCTATGCTGGGCAGGGTGTTTGGCTTGCCTCACTGAGACAAAGCACCTTCAAGTCCTCCTCGCAGCCAAAGGGCTTTGTGTCTGGGGAAGCAGTGAGGAGGGGCAGTGTCCCATGTGTCCACAGCCATGGGGCTGAGGAGAGCACTCCCAGGGACCGCCTGGCTCTGCAATGGGACTGCCTCCACCTGCCTCTTCTGACCCAAGCATCATTCGCTCCCCTCACCTGCAGAGCCCCCACCCTAGCTTGTGCACAGCGCACTCCACCCCAGGCCACCCTCATTCCTACTTCATCCTGACCCATGCCACCATCCCAGCACCATGCAGGCATCACTCGTGGTGATGCCCATGCCTAACCAGAGCAGGTGCCCATGTGAACACTTTCATTTTATCACCTGTGACAGCCATGCCCACCCTCATGCGTGCCTTAAGACCCAGGATCCACATTTCCCAAAATGGGGAGAACATCCTCTCCCACTCCAACAGCTTCCCTGGCCAAAAGTCTCCCACAAAAGAATCACAAAAGGCCATAAACGGGGTGCTGGGGAAGGGTCCTGTGGGTAGCTCTGACCTGGGAGCAGCTGGTTCACGTTAGGTGCTGTCAGGCCTCGTCTCGCCGCAGACGGACAAAATCACAACACCTCCTGTGTTATCAATTAACGTGTTTTCACAGAAAATGGAAACTTCTCTCCAGCCTCACAGAGGAGTTAAACTGCTGCACAAACTCGCCCTACCAACATCGCGAGTGGGGAAAGGAGCCTGTGGGGACAGCCAGCCCTGGAGGAAATAAAAGGGCAAGGCATTTTGTTAGTATTGTTCCACCCAGTGAAGAAAAAGCTGGGCCTGGCCAGCATGAAGATCAGTCCCACGTGCCATCTTATCCCTCAGCATTCCACTCATGAGGATGGAGAGCCTCAGTGGTGGTTCCTGGTGAGACCTCACACATGAGATGAAGAGCTGGGGGCTTCCCTCTTCTCACTGGTAAAATACCCACTTATCCTCAGACACTCACTTTAAAGCATCTTCTCTGCATTGGGGAACCAGTCTGGAGAAGGATACTCCATGTGACCATCACAGACTCTGGTTAGCTCCATTAGCAGCCTTTGGTGGTTGGATGGGTGCTCCTTTCCATCCAGCCTCAGGTGGCTGAAGTCTGCACTGCTCCGCTGTGTTGCTGGTCAGCAGTTTTCTGGTGGAAAATGCAGCTTCTGCAAAAATAATGTTCTCCCCGCAAGAAAGTCCTGGTTTTATCACAGAGGCTAAGCCTCAGGCTTGTTTAACTGAAACAGAAGGTCAACTTGACATGAAACCTCCCATGATGCATCACAGGTCGCTGTTGTGCACCCTAAATCCCACCGCAAGAGCCCAGGCCCCCTTGAGTCTTGGTTCAGGCAGAAGAGCAGGGCATGGGCTGGCACATGGAAGCTGAAAATGAACTTTGCTGAACTGAGTGTTTCTGCCTTCATTTGTTGGGGTTTTGTTTTGATTTGTTTTTTCTTTTTGGAACTTTCCATTTCACAGAAAATTTTGGCAAGTTGATTTTTCCATCCTCTTGAGGACAAAGACAAATAATGAATTATCACAATTTCCACAAGGGCAAAACTCCTGATTTCCAGCCACTTTCTCCCAAGACCTTAACCCTTGCAGGGTTGCCAGCCACCCACACAGGAGATATCCACATATATGTATGTCTGGCTCTTGGGTGTTCAATGAGGCACAAGCCCACAGCATCTCATCAGGGCCATTGCATGGTCCCGTCTCCCAGCCCAGACACGGCATTGGACCTGAACTGGTGCAATTCCTACCAGCTTTTCCTGAACCATGAAGGAGGGCAAACCATGGGAATCAGAGTGTGCACAAGGTAGGGCAAGGACAATCAAGCACGTTTGGGGCATCCTGAAGATTGTGATCTCAGAAAAGATCTGGAGGCAACAGTACTATATTTAATGATCATACTTGAAGGAAGGATATTTTCTTACACAGAAGAGCCACCAGAACACCTGTCTGGAAGTCGAGCTTGAGCCCAGCAGAGGGCACAAGGCAGGTGTCTTCAGCAAGGGTGCCTATCTTCCACTTGGTTGGGTCCTACGTTCAGGAAGGAGAGTGTCAAGAAAAGGCAAGAAAAGAGATTAACTTTATTGGGAGCTCACAGGGATGCATGCAGAGATCCCCCATAAGGTTACACCAAAAAGCTCTGGAGCCGTGGCTGGGGTTGCGTGTCCAGCATGGGCTGACCATGGATGTTTAGAACTCAAGAGAGAAGTTCCCAGGAGCAGTCAGCTACTTTGGGACATCCAGATCACTGTCTGCAACAGCCACCAACACCCCAAAACTTCTCTGACCCCTTTTTGAATCCAATATTGTCAACTGAAAGTGTAAAACAAGCCTGTCTGTTGACTAGCTCTGAACAAAAACCACAGCTGAGGCATTGCAGATCATCAAGAGCTGTGTAGGGGCTGCTTGCAGCAATGAGCAGGGTTTGTCATATGCCAATTAGCTACAAGAAATTCCCAAGCCTCTCCAAAGCTGCTGCTCTCTGCCTCTGGCCCTTGCAATAAACCTGCTCCCGCTCTCCATTTCGAATGGCCAGCTGTTCCTTATTTCTAGACCAGCTTCCTTTCTACTAATTAATCAGCTCCAAATGTCTCTCTGCATGGCATGCCTGAACATGAGGCCAGAAACACCATGTCGGGACACACTCACACAGGTGAGGGGCGGTGAGTGCCAGCAGCAGAGCTGGGATGACCCTGCATGGACATGTCTGTGGCCACCACGCTGCTCAATGTAGCCAGACCCTGCACTGCTCCAGGTCCAGGACACTAGGCAGTGCTGCCTGTTTGGCAGGGGGTGGTAGACAGAGTGGGATAGTATTGATGCTGCTCAGCCCACTGTGCTTTCTCCTGACTCCAGAATCCTGCACAGGGAGGCAAGCATTGGCCCCATCATCATATATGACTGCAGCTCGCCTCCAGATAGAGCTGGGGCTGAAGTCTCAGGGGGAAAAAAGGGTTCACAAATAAAAAATAAAAGCAAAGGGGATGCAGAGCAGAGCAGGACACACCAGGGTCAGCCTGACTTACCTGTAGCTGACATAGACTAAGCAGAGCTGTCCATGCACAGAGCCAGCCATGGGGGACACACAAAGAGAGACTCATGTACAGAGCACCAGCACTAGCAGCCCATCCCTGTGGGGAGGAGCTGGGACTGGAGATGTGACAACAAGCCTGGGCTCTGCTGCTTCAGCTCATGGTCAGTCTCTTTTCCTCTTAGAAAAGCTGGAAGGAACCAAAGTTTTTCTGTTATTATATTGGATCTGACTTGCACAGAGAAGGTGCTCCAAGGCCGCCTGTGCCAGGACATTCACAAAGTTTCCCAGCAGGAAACTAAAGCAAAACAAGGGGAAGCTCTTTGATCTTTATGGACCTAACGCTTTGAGCCAAGGAAGCACTGAACATGAAGCTGCACTTCTTATCCAGGTTTGTAATCATTCCTCCTGGCCATGGCCTCAGACAGCAGCACCGAGCCTCTTCCCACCACTGGGGAGGCAGCAGGTCTGACCACAGAGGGTTGCTGGGGACCAGAGCTCTGACCTTGACACTACTGCTCACCTCAGTGCTTTGTTTTCATGGGACAGAAGGGACGTCTCCTGGTAAGCCTCTTCCAGGTTTTAGAGAGGGAAGCATATTTAATTGTGAGGTTTCCCCATGCATACAGTACATCCATAACAGACAGCACAGGCAGCTTCACTGCAGAAGAGCTTTGCAGATGGAGGATGTCAACTAACAACAGGCTTTTTGCCATTTAGACCTTTCTGAGCCAGAAGCGTCACTTGGGAAATTCAAATTGAAATTTTGATTTCGAAGGTTTCATAGTAACAAGGAGGATTTTGGTCCTGCATTCATCCAACCCTGATTCAAACCCCATCTCCCCCAAAGATCTGTAGTGGCCAACCTCCAGAAAGGAAAAGATTGCAATACCCAGCCTGATGGCCTGTTCCACAGGTGGTGAGTCCTTGGTACAAGGCTGTAAAATGTAATGTACATTTCTGCAAGTAAGAGGACCATGGGGAGGCAGGACTGCCCCCATGCTAGGAATTCAAGTACTTCTTTAGGGTCTCAGATTCCCTGTTGTAGCTGTCTCAAGTCTGCAGTGCTGGCCTGGAAACTGGGTGGTAAACAGACATGAGTGAGACTCCCAGCCCATTCCACCTCATCGACAGGCATGATGGGGATGTGGGGATCTTCCTGAGAGGGCAAAAGCAACAGCAAGCCAGGGCCAAAATAACATCCACAGCAACACAGGCAGACCTGAGTTGTTTGAGTTGGCCAAGTCACGAGAGCCAGGTCTTCTTTTTGTTGGGACGGTGGTGATTCCCATCCTACCTCATGACTGAAGCCAAACGTCCCCTCAGCAAAATGTACCTTCTTATTCAGGTCCCAGAGGTCACATGGTGCAAGGATGATTTTCTTTGCGCTGCTGAAGGAAGAGGAAATATGGAGTTTTCAAATACTACCATGAAGATCCCTTCCATCACTTGTGCCACTGCATGGGTTAGATCACCCAAAGAAAGCAAGGGCTCCAATCCAGCAAGCCAGCAGCTCTTGACATGTCCAAAGAGCCTGAATCTTGGCAGATCATACAACATGGGGGCTGCAAGTCCTGAAGCCTCTCTGTAAACCACCCCAGGTGGACAGCAGGGCTCTGCTATATGGAGAGGACATGGCAGCTACAGCACCAGGGCAAACAGCTCACTGGAGCCATCCAACAGAGCTTCTGGCTTCTTCTCCTGCTCATGGCATAGCCTTGCTGAGATTCACCTCACCACCAGCATCAGACCCTCCAGCCTGGAGCATCCCCTTGCCACGTGCCTCATGCCATCCCGCACTGTGGCCCCACTGCCAGCTTTGTTCCAGCAGTGCCTGCACATAGCTTTCCAGGCCCTCCTCCCACAAACAGATTTGTCTGTGCCACCCAAGTTGCTCAACAGGATATTGGCTGCCTGGGCAGCAGATGCCCAGCACACAAACCTTGCCAGAGCACTGATGCTCTGCAGGCATGGGGCTGGCAGCACGTAGCTTCCAGTCCCATTTCCCCAGGGCTCTGCAAGCTCTTCACCAGCCTCCAGCCCTTCATGGCATGTGAAAAGCCCATTCAAAGTTATACCAAATGTATTCCCACGTTGATGCCCAGAGAAAGGGCCAGAAGCTGAGGCATTTGGGCTCGTTGCAGCAGCAACTGCAGAACAGGCAGTAAGGTGGGTGCAGGCAGCAGGCAGAGCATGACCAGCAGCGGAGCTCTGAAATCCTGGCTCTTCCCAGCCCTTTCCAGCACACTGGAGGGAATGTAGGAGCCCTGGGCAGAGGTGAGGGGTGGCTGATGAATAAGGTGATAACACCTCAGCAGATAGCTCCAAAGGCTGCTCCGTGCTTGTGGCGCATAGACAAAACACAGAGGTGTTTTGTCCAGATGTTTAACTTCAGCATCTGGATGTGATTCTGAGACAGAGATGCTCTCATCTGACCACTGCATCTGAAAATAAATTGTTTGCTTGACTTTCACCATAGCCTGCCCCAGTATTTTCTGAGTCTCTCCCAAACAGACAGCAGCGGCTCCCACCTCACCAGGACACAGCTCCAGGTGATGAAGGGCAAGGCACAACTCAGTGTGGTGCCGGGAGCTCAGAGGAAAGCCCACCAAGGAGTAAAATATCCTTCTGCATTGCACTTGCCCTGTACTGAAGTTCCGCTGAGCACATTTCAGAGCAGGATACCAACCCTGGGTACCCAGCTCTACTCATGACCACCACCTGACACCAGGTGCCCAAAAATGCTGTGGGAAAGGAGATAGACTAGTCTGCAACCATGTCCCATCTTCAGCCCATGCAGTCCCCACCAGAGACCCACCAGAGCAGTCCCCTCGGCTCACTCAAGCTCCCTGGGACTCGGCAAAACCTCAGTCTCATTTCTTTGCAGCAGCATCCCATTGCAAGAAGCAGAGACTGGCTTCCTGTGCCAAGAAGGGACAAACCTGCTCAACACCTTGGGAGCATTGGAACAGCCTTCCCAGGAGCCAGGTCCCCAGGACATGCTGAAGTCAGGCAGCTCCCTTCAGAGAAGATATCTGATCTTGGACTCTACACACTGGAGAATCCACCACACTCCTAATAAGTGGAAATTGTAGGCATTGTGTAGTGTTAAAGCTGACAATGAGGACAGTGATTAGTGATGACGGGCAGTCTCAATTAAGGCTAATCTGCCTAATGGCCAAGTCTGAGGGTAGTGTGTGACTGATGGTGACAAGTGATGGCAGCTGGAGGAGGCCACAGTGACCACAGAGATCTGAGACAATGCTGGTGGCAGGCAGAGAGAACGAGTGGTGACACAGTAATCTGTTACTCGGGTTATTTGCAATCCTGCAGACACATCTGGCACTGAGTGTGCCGCTGTCCTGCACTCCTCCTGAAGGATCAAACAGGCAGCACTGGAGGTGAGACTGCTCTCCATGGCTTCCTGCAGGCAATGTGGGATGTGAAGGAGCAGTGGCACTGTCTGGAGGGGCACATCAACAGCCAGTATCTTGCTCTGCTCCAGCCAGCTCCACTAGCGCCCTTCAACTTGGCAAGAGAAGGGCAGGGTGCTGTAAGAGGCATTAGACCCTGCAGCACAGGAGGGCAAGGAGCCCAAGGTGTCACTGAGCATCAGCAACTGCCTGCCCACCACTGGCTGCCCACTGGAGGAGCAGGGCCATGCCAGCTGTACACAGCTCTACAAGCCACCAGGCAGGACAACCAGCCAAGAGCAAGGAGCTGGTGCAGCTGGTGCGTGGGCCTGGGTGCTCCATACCCCTGTCCAAGTCCCTGTCCCATCCCATGCTGCCATTAAGCATCAGGCACCAGCATGGAGGAGGGACAGAGATGCCTCAGGAACATCCATGTGATGCAGCGCCTTAGCGGCCAGGGTGGCTGCTGGGGACTGGGGCAGTACTGCACAGACGTGAAAAGGAAAGAGCAAAACACATCAGCCTGCCACGATAAGAGCAGTCACACAAAGCAGGTGCCATTCGCAGAGCAATATGTTAACTGTCACCAAGCCTGGCAGCATGACAAGGGCCAGCACCTCATGCCCATCAGATTTACTCTCTGCCTGTAGTTAAAGCAGAGCTCTAGTCCAAATTAAGCTGGTGCAGATCAGCTGCCCAAGTATGACCACAGAATTACTAGCACTTGTAGGGTGGAAGCCAGCTCCAGGATTGCTGCTAAAGGCTGAAGCTCTGCAACCCAAGAACTGCTCACTGAGCCTGCCAGTTTGGGGTTTGAAAGGCTGGTTTTGTGGCATCTGCCTGGGATGGGTCTCCTCCCACCAGGAGCAGGATGGGAGGTCTGCTCACACCAGGAAACACTCTCCAGCACCTTTACTCTGGGTTCTTCCCAGACACCATGGTGAAAAGGTTCAGCCCTAGCAGGGCTGCGCTGCAGCTGACTACAGTGTGGCTGATCCACCAGACACTGTCCTTGTACTTCTCTCACACAATCCAGGAGATGCAGTTGATGAAGCTGGAGTAACCTGATGTTCCCACGAAGATGTCTGGAGCCCAGGTCCTAAGAGCTCACAAGCAGCGTGCTAACAGCCGAGGACTAGTAAAGGAAGACAGCAGTGCTGGTACAAGTCCAGAGCCAAATCGCCAGCCCACAGGATGGTCCTGGCAGGAAGCACCAGTGAAGGAGGCAAGCACCAGTTGCAACTGCAGCCCCCAAAGCACTCTGTCCAGAGAAACCCCAGGTCCCTCAGCCTGTGTCCCTGGGGATGCTGGGTGAGGAAAAGCTCACCTGAGCTTCCGAGCACTGAGACCCATCTTCAGTGAGTGCTTGAGCCCAGAATCCCCCCGTGTGCTGGGCTGCATCCCCAGAGCATGAGCAGCACGAGAGAGAGGGGATTCTCCCCCTCTGCTGTGATCTGGGGAGACCCCCCCTGCAGTCCTGATCCAGCTCTGGGACAACAACACAAGAGGGACGTGGAGCTGTTGGAATGAGTCCTGAGGAGGCCAAGGAGATGCTGCGAGGGCTGGAGCAGCTCTGCTCTGGAGCCAGGCTGAGAAAGCTGGGCTTGTTCAGCCTGGAGAAGAGAAAGCTCCTTAAGGGGAGACCTCAGAGCAGCTCCCAGTGCCTAAAGGGGCTACAAGAAAGCTGGAGAGGGGCTTTGGACAAGGGCCTGTAGGGACAGGACAAGGTGGAATGGCTTTAACCTGACAGAGGGGAGATTGAGATGAGATCTTAGGAAGAAGTTCTTCCCTGTGAGGGTGGTGAGGCCCTGGCACAGGTTGGCCAGAGAAGCTGTGGCTGCCCCACCCCTGGCAGTGTTGAAGGCCAGGTTGGATGGGGCTTGGAGCAACCTGATCCTTGCACTTGCAAGGTGTCCCTGCCAATGGCAATGGTATTGGAGCTAGATGAGCTGTAAGATCCCTTCCAACCCAAACCGTTCTATGATTCTGTGAGATTGTCTTGATTGAGAACAAGAATAGGCATAGCAGTGTTGAATGTTGCAGTCAAATACTTTATGCTATTTCATATTATGAATGTGCTATGTGTAAGAGAGCTGTAGTACACTGCATGGTCACCAACCCTTAGATGAAGAAGGGGGATTCTGGTCTGGAGCCCAAAGACAGCAGGGAAACATCACACTATTTTTTTCTATATAATGTCACAGTGACATGAGTCTTAAATGGGAGCTGATGATCACAATATCTGTGATACCTTTCTCATCTTCTTGTGAATAACTTTACAAAAGCACGTCATCATTGTTACAGATCTCAACTTTGTATAATGAGAGCAACCAGACATTTAACGCTTTCTGATAGATTCTGGCATACTTTAGGGGTCTGCAGCTGAGTAATACAACTGTAGTTTATAGTCTTTCATCCACCCATTTTTCTTGACAAAGTATGTGTTATACTTTGATCTGGAATGCATCTGAACTGCTGTAAAAGAGACTTGCCTGAAGGCTCATCTTTGTGGCACCCAACATACTGCGTGTAGAGTATCATTCATCATTTCTGAGCATTTCTACACAAGAGACAAATGAACTGAGTGTTCTTAAGGATACCGAGGTGGGGTTTTTTTTGAAGGACATGAGCACTTCAGAAGAAATATTTTTAAAAGGCCTACTTGCAAATGCCAGAACTAGGGACAGTCACATGATGCAGGGCAGGGATGGATTCCTAAAATGAGGCTGCTAAACACTGAGTGGGAACAGTGAGTGATGGATAAGGACTGGTGTTTCCAGCTTTGCCACAAGGTAGTCGTTAGTGAGTTTTAGACTAGTCTGGGGGCAAAGATGTATAAAATGCAGTTTGTTCAGCTGGGAAATACAGAATAACAGCTAGAGAAGGAGAAGCCCCAAGCTGGCAAGCAAAACTAATTCAAATAAGATGTGGAAAGTTAGGGATTTGGACATGTGAAGAAAGGCTAAGAGAACTGGGGTTGTTTAGCCTTGAGAAGAATAAAAGAGTCAGATGGGATCTTGTCAATGTATGTAAATAAGAAGGGGTAAAGAGGACAGAGCCAAGCTCTTCTCAGTGGTATCCAGTTAATGGAAAAGAGGCAGTGAGTTTGCACTTCACATATGAAGTTACTTGGAGAGGTTGTGGAGTTTCCATCTGTGTTGATATTCAGATCTCAACTGGACATAGCCCTGAGCAAGCTGCTGTGGTTGACTCTACTTTGGGCACAGAGCAGGGCTGGACTAGACAATCCCCAGAGAGGTCCCTTCCAACCTCAGTTGTTCTGTGTTTCTGTTTAAGTTGTCCTGTGCAAAAGAAAATAGAGAAGAGCTAAGTGATTTGTTAGAAGTCTGCTCTGTGTCTTATTTTCTTCTTGGGTACAGGATGAGCAGAAGTGTTGAGGAAATGTGTAAGCCACAAATAGGAAACCTTGGCTTTCTTGGGTCAATATTTATCATGACTGCTTTACAGGATAGGGATTTGGAGAGGCTTCGTCGGAAATGGCTGTGTGCTTTAACAAAGCGTCAGGAGTATCTTGATCAGCAACTGCAAAAACTCGTTGGGAAGCCTGGTAAGCAAAATACAAAATACAAAGGTAACAATAGTGATATGTTGAGAAGCATGCTCACATAATTTTTTATCTTAATGTATTGTAAAATTTAGAAAAGAAGTTAATGGAGAGTTGAATCTCTGAACTCACCAGTAATTTGCTTTCAGTGAAACTAAAGTTAAAGAAGCCTGTATAAAATTGTTCTTGTATACTGTGTGTTTCTTCTTTATGTGCTGAATATCTTAGCAGAGTGAGGTTTTATTCTATTATAGCTGGTATAAGATCACTGAGACATGATAAGGCACCGAATAAGAAATGCTCTCTATTGTCCTGCCTAACATCCTGCTTCTTCAGATAAAACAGAAGATGATGCGGATCGGGAGGCACAGCTTTTAGAGATGAGGCTAACGCTCACTGAAGAAAGGAATGCTGTAATGGTTCCTTCTGCTGGTAGTGGGATTCCTGGAGCTCCAGCAGAGTGGTATGAACATACATTGCCATATGCAAGAATGAATGTAAAAATGATGCATGGCCTGTTCCTGGCTTGGATCATTGCCATTTTTTGCTTTCCTTAATCTGGCCTCTGTGCCCCATATGAGCAAAGTTGTTAAAATTAGGCCTCTTGCTTAAATTATTTTATTAGGCTGTCTATCTGAAATTCAGAAATGGTATTTAGTAAACGATACTATTATTGATCAGAGTGTAATTCTGACCTTCTGAAAAAACAGGATCAATATTTATTACCATTGCCCTTACCATTTTAAAAAATTAGCTAATATGTTAATTACCTAGTTCATTCGCTTAAAAGGCTGCTCTGTCATAATAAAACTGCATCTACAGGAGCATTTTGTTGCACTCCTGGTTTGAGCACAGTCTGTTTAGTCAGCAAGTGTTCCATGTAATTTTCTAAACATTAAAAATAGTAAGCTACACTATACTTGAGACTGCTGTACTGTAGCAGCTGTGAGTAACAACTGTAGATAAGGAGGCAAAGTTGTTTCACTTCAAATCTTTTGTCTTCAGTTGCTTTCAACTTCATGAAAAAAATTTCTGAGCAAACATCTAACAGTATTTATTGATGGAATTGAGTGTCATGGAGTTTTAAGCTAAAGTTTGTTGAAGCTAGCAATTCTGAAACATAAAAATGGCAAATGCTTGCTGGAAACACATCAGCCTTCACATCAAAGTGTTGGACTAGCTTGAAAAATAGTGGAGCTGCAGGAAACTTCCTTGAGGAAGAATCAGTTTTGAACACCTTTAGACCAGAGGAAATGTTTAGTGTTATTTTAGCACTATATACATTACAGAAGACTCCTGCTCTTGTTCGCCATAAAGTTCGTCAAGTCCAAGTTTGTCTTGAGATGGTTACAGCCTTTTTTCACAGCTAAGATTGCAACAAGGAACCTTAAAGTCTTCCGTGCTTCATGTTACATTTTTATTTCCTTATTAATGTTGTGTAGCTTAAAGTGCTTAGCCAAGGACTATTTTGTTTTAAAAACAAACAGAATACCACCTATGTTACCCCTTCTTCCATGAAAGATACCTTAAATAGCAGCTTTGATTCTTGAATATGTGTGGTTTGTAAGAAAGAGTAATAACTGTGTAGTGTAGCAGCATCAATGTTAGTTTGAAAACTTTGACACTGGATGCTCCGATTCTCACTCTGCTGTCTTCACTGCCATTACTAATGCAGAGGGGGTTGCATTTAATAGATGTATGTGTCAGAGTAAATAAACTTAATTTTGCTATTAGCATTTTAGAGGGAGAAAACATCTCTAAAAACAGAGGTCAAAGAATATAATAATTCTAAGACAGCTAGGATAAAAGAAATGCCAATTTAGTTGAGTCTTTTGGAATCTGCACCAGTAAATTAAAATAAAACTCTTTGCCAATGTTATCAATAGTCTGGCTTAAAATGGCAGTTGTTCTGAATGTAATGTAATGTACTTGGGGCTTGTATCGTAAGGTACGTGTGCTGGGTAAATCTGTGTTAGTTTAAATGCTACCATTGTCCCTGTCTTCCATCTTAGGACTCCGGTGCCTGGTATGGAAACTCACATTCCTGTTATTTTCCTTGACTTGAATGGTAAGTGGTTCTTAAAATGACAGAGTGCTTTGAAACAAACTTTATACAGCCAGTGGCATTATAGAATTTAAGCATGCTAATAAAATGAAGACATGCCTGGAATGGCAGGTGGATTAATTTGAGAGTGCATGTTTTTCACTGAAACATAGTTTAATGTTCAAAATAGCATTATATATGGGAGGACCATAGATTTTCATAATTACAATGTTTTTTCATATTTTTCACAACTAAAATAGAAATAGTAAAATGAGTACACCTAAGACAGTGTACAGCAATAGCAGTGTAAACTAAAAATTATTGTTGGGAATGTTCTTTCTGAGTTCTCAGAAGGATATAGCACTGATGCTATATCCTGTAATTTCTTTACTGGTGACTTAGAAGAAAATGTGAAGTCAGTGATAAAAATATCTAAATATCAAAAAAACGTGGCATGGTTAGCTCAAATTAGTTTACAGAGAGTGATCGTATGTGTTTCTTTTAAACAATGTATGGTCCAATACATCCAAATACAAGATCCAGTTCAAACAATGTATTTATCAGATACTTCTATCAAAGATGGGAAATTGTAGCCAAGAAAGCAGCAACCCCAACATAATCCAGGGAGCCAGCAATGCCTCATCAGTTGACCAAATTCTTGTTAAGATGTTTAAAAGAGGGTTAACATGTGTTAGAAGCATCAGGTGAGAGTGGGGAGGTGGCATTCTGCCTGTTGTGAGGAGGTCTTTGCTGCAATGCTGTTTACATTTATGGTTTGCTCATCTAACAAAGCACGTTGGTATATGAAATGGCTTCAGAAAGGAGCTAGTTAATCATTCATGGTGAGGGACTCGAGCCAGAAGAGGTTGAGCTGCTTCTCAGAAACCAGATGAAGGGTTTGTTTAATCATGATCTGTAATTTTACTTGTGTAACCATCAGCTTATCTTTATTTAAAAAGAAAAACCCACACCACCTAAGTGATGCCAGATGAGCAATGTACGTGGTATGATTGAGCTGCAGTGCTGAAAACACACCTGTAGGCAAGGAGGGGATGTTTACAGCTGAGGGAGAGTCCCACACAAAGAGGACTTTATAAAGCACGCTTGAGTCTGTGTTCCCAAGTCTGTGTGCACACTTTCTCTATTGATATGGGATTCTTTTTGAAGTGGAACAATGCAAGAGATTTTCTTTTGTAGATAGAGTATAAGTAGCCAAGCTGGGGAGTTACTGATGAAAATGTGAATTTGTGACTTGCTGGATATTTTTAAAAAGGACAATTGCTTTGTGTCTCCTCACCTTCTGCATTCACTTCTGTTTCTAGCTGATGACTTCAGTTCCCAAGACAACCTTGATGACCCAGAAGCAGGTGGGTGGGATGCTACACTTGTTGCAGAAGAGGAGGAGGAATTCTTTGAACTGCAGATTGTGAAGCATCATGATAGTGAGGTAAGCAGAGATGCAGGCCAGTATATTTAGTTTAGAAGTCTGTTAATTGTTCTCTTTTTATATTCAGATGTGTAAATAGTGCATCGAAGACTGCATACAAAGTACAGAATACTTGTTTCTAATATAGCTGACTTCATGTTTTCCAGAAGTATTCACTAGGAGTATAACCATGATTTGAAAATCAATAAAACTCAAGGATCTGCCTTCATCGAAATCCAAGCATTACAAAAGCTTCAGATTCTGAGTTTGTGTTTAAAAAACAAAACAAACTCCCTTAGCAAATTAGAAAATGGAATCCCCCAGCTGAAAAACTAAACAATCTGTCATTACAGTTAACATTTACCTGTTCATTTTTCCATTCATTATACTCCATTTTGCCACGTAGCTCGGAGTTTAACAACTTTCCAATTGTCGGTTCATGATTTTTGCTCTTAGGCGTAGAATCTTTGATGTTTTGGGGTTTTTTTTTCCATACAATTTTGCTCCTTACTCTGAGATTTATTTCTTTTTATATTTTAGAGGAGCTTTATTTTTGATGGTTTTGATAGGTTTGGTTTTTTTTGTTTAGATTTGTTTTCAAAGCCTGGAAAAATGGCTAGCAGACAGTTTTTCTTATGGCTTGAATATAAATCATTTAAATATTCAGTAATACTTAATATTCAAGAAGAGAGATTCCAAGTTTTGTTGTATTGCTAGAAATGTTTCTGCAACATTATTTCTCAAATGCAGACCGGAGTTTATGTGGTGTGATGGAAGATTTTCACTGCAATCTCTGTTGCTCTCTGGTTTATGTTAATAAATTAGGCCAAATGGTCCTGTAGTTCTGCATATTTTATAGTTTATTTGCAATGATCCTGGGTATTCAAAAATCTTTTTTCAAGAGGAAATGTTCCAGAGTTTGAGCAAGTTGGCATTTTTAATCCCAGCGTCTTCATTTGGCAAACTAATCTTGATTTTTAAATGGCCTCTTCTGAAGTGCGGGGATTTTTCTTCATAGGGAGTGAAATGGAGAAGCTGACTCTCAAAATTTATGTATTATGTATTTTTGTTAATTATGCTTAATTAATTACAGTTAATTATACACCTAATTATGCTTATTAGAGGATACATTTTTTTCCTTTGCAGGTGAAAGCAGAAGCCTCATGGGATTCCACAGTCCACGACTGTATCCAGCTCAGTAAAGGAACAGCAGCAGATGAAAGAGTTTACCTTATTGTGAGAGCCACTGTCCAGCTCAGCCACCCTGCAGAAATGCAATTAGTGTTACGCAAACGCATTTGTGTCAATGTGTATGGCAGACAGGTATGTCTTCTATAATCCTTCATACTTTTCATTCTGCCCCATGGTTATCACTGCTTGAAGAGGGGAAAGCTGTGATTTGTGCAATATGCTGCTGCTATGACTCTTATTTTCCTGTATCTACCTTCATCTCTGCCCGCATGGAAGCACCTTATCAATCTCATGTGTCGACTTTCAGCTGCCAAGTAATTTTCATAGTATCTTTTATGTTGTGAATGATAATGCAGCTCTTTTTTAAAGGCTCAGTGGCAGCCAGGTATGAGAGACACAGTGTTATTTGTATTAACTACTAAGCGCTTTATTCCAAATCACTGGAAAGAGTTAACTTCTCATGAGCTTGCAGTTCATGTTTTGCAGAAACTGTGCATCACAAGAAATCTATGTGTTTCCCTGCTCCTATAGTATGTTCACACATTGCTGCTGACCATTTCTATCTATCCAGATATTTAGAGATAAACTAACAGTAGTTGGAGCAGAGATTCCTTTGTGTAATTTGCCAAAGTTAATTACTCTGTCTCTTATGTTTTCCAGTTGGCTTGTGCTCTTAGAATAATGTGTAGGTAAGGGCATGATGTTTGATAAATGGAAACCAGAAAGTTGTCATTCTATTTGCAGCATCTTGTCCTGAAAAATATTTAATTCTTGAAAAGGATGGTGAGGAAGAGTTTGTTCAGTGTTGTCTCAGAATCCAGCTTCCGCTAGCAGTAATAATAACAAAGCAGAAAGCCTAAATTATTATTCTGTTTGCACATCTGTAGTTAAAATCTGAAGCAAGAGCAGAAGAGGTGTGGTCACACCCTGAAACCCTGTTAGCAACTCCAAATTGCCTTTAGTGCTAGGAATAGAAGAACTTGGTGCTTCAAGCAGGCAAAAGCTTTTTCTCTGAAAGAGACCAGTGAATTTTTTTATCATATAGAATGGAAGAGTATATTCAATAGGGAAATTGAGCATGCCAATAATTACGATTGTGTTAAGTCTTCATCAATTCTGTTTGCTATGGATTTAGTGATGTGTTTTACTTCTATTCAACACAGAATCTTTGACTTTCTTGCTAGGTTTCTAAAAATCCTCGTCAATAACCTTTCCTGGGTGTTCGTCTCAGCAGCATCTCTGAATGACTCATCTCTGCATTAATTCAACAGTCCAGTTCTTAACCCTGCAAGGCGCCAAGTCAGCATAAACAATGACCATGCTGCCTTAAATCATTCTTCATAACGATCTCTTTGGTCAAGAATTTAAAGTCTGTACTTGTCAATATTCAAGACAAGTCACCTAGGTCTCTATAAAAAAAACCCACACCACTTCTAGAACCAGCAAATGCTTTGTATGCTGGTTAAATGGTCATCTTGCAATGAAGGAAGTTAATCCTTTCTCTGTATCTAAAATACAGACAAGCAAATGATTTGTCTCCAAGTTAAAATCTTTGACTCTTACATATTTATTGGGTTTGGACTTTTTTCATTGTAAAGTATATTTATTTCATTTAAAATATGTTAAACCATATTCTCCTTAAAGAAATATTTTCCTTTTTTTTTTTTATTTTTCCCTCTCCGTAGGGTTTTGCACAGAGTTTCCTCCGAAGAATGTCTCACCGAAGTTCCATTCCTGGCTGCGGTGTCACTTTTGAGATAGTCTCAAATATTCCAGAGGTGAATAAGAAATCAGAGTAGCTGAAATTGGCTAAGAGCCTCTAAGTTTCTGATTTTCCCTTATTTTGAGCATGCTAGCTCTTGCTGCTGCAAGCATAAACTCTGGTTCTTATAAAAGATTAAGCATATTCCTTTATGTGCTGTGACTTAGCAGCAACCTGTGTCTTATCAGTGTAGCTATGTATTTTGTTGAGAGAGCATCTATTTACTGAGGTCCTTGAGGAAACAGAGAGAGAGAAAAAGTGGGAGTAAAGATGAGCAGGTGAAGTGCCTGATGTAGGGAGCATGAGAATATGTAAAAAATAACAAAGTGGCTTTTTCAAAGTAATGTCTTTATGCAACTCTTGATTCCTGAGCATGTTCATAGATAGAATCTAATCCTTTCCTTCCAAACAGATGCTCTATCGGAGCACTTGTGAAAACATTAACACATAAAGAGCCAAAAAGGCTGGTTGCTGCCTGACTCTGCCTTTTATGTTCTGCTGTATTTAGCACGCAGTGTTGAAATGTTTCTCAAGCAACGTTCTATTTTTTTTCTTGCGAGTCACTTGAAATTTTGTTTTCCTCACAGGATAGGTAGCACTACAAATGTGTTTGAGCACTTTTTAATTGTGAAATTCTTCCCTGTGAGGGTGGTGAGGCCCTGGCACAGGTTGCCCAGAGAAGCTGTGGCTGCTCCATCCTTGGCAGAGTTCAAGGCCAGGTTGGACAGGGCTTTGAGCAGCCTGCTCTAGTGGAAGGTGTCCCTGCCGGTGGCAGGGGGTTGGAACTACATGAGCTGTAAGGTCCCTTCTAACCCAAACCCTGCTCTGATTCTATGAAATATCTGAATGCAGCCCTTTATGTTAATCAATAGCAATGTCTCACTGTGAGGCTTCCCCTTCCACCCCTTAAAAAAGAAAACACAAACAAAAAACACCACAAAAAAACCAAACCAACAAAAAACCAATAACCACATCTAGCTTGAGATGTCGTGACTGCAGTAGGAGCACCCATGCAGTTTGCATGGCACAAGTTCCTTCAGTGGCGGGGGCGTTCCTTCCTATGGCAGGGGGGTTGGAACTAGATGATCTTAAGGTCCTTTCCAACCCCAACTATTCTATGATTCTATGTAACAAGGCTTATATTTAGAAAATCTGAATCTGCCCCTGAGCTTAAGGACGAACAATGTTGAATGTTCTGTGTGTTTTAAAAATTAATTTTCTTCAGGACTGATTTGGGAGATTTTTATTTTTTTTTAAAAGGATGTCATATCTTTTATCTTCCTAGGATGCTCAAGGAGCTGAAGAGCGTGAGGCACTAGCCAGAATGGCAGCAAACGTTGAAGATGCAGCTTCAGCTGACTCTGAAGCCTATATTGAGAAGTACTTGAGGAGTGTGCTGGCTGTGGAGAACATTCTCACCTTGGATCGTCTGCGCCAGGTCTGTTTTTAAGGCTGTAGCAGACAGCAGAGAATATGCTTACTGAAAACAATAGCAATACAAATGTTCTAAGTGCATGCAATGGCTAACAAACCAGAAACACCACTTCAGTGCCTACCTCCACCTTACAAAGTGTGCATGTGACAAACATCCAAGGATGCAAATGTAGCTTTCTATAAAGAGATGCTCTCGCTCAACTACCTACAATATGGGTGAATGGGACTGGGAACTTTATGTTAAATGCACTGTTACGGGATGCTTGGTTTGGGTTTAAGGCTGTGCATTGCTAATTATGGTTCAGAAACGTAGTTGTGTGGCATTAGCTTTTGCTTTCTGAAGCCTGGGGTTTAGTAATAGTTTCCAAAGTTGCTAGAAGAATTCTTGTAATTTTGCCCATGTTCTACCTTGAAGTAATCACACCTGTTCTGTCAATAAATAAGACATCGATTGGGTTAAGATTAAGTACTGTAACTGGATCTGTTTACCAGGAAAAGTGCAGAAGAGAAAAAACATTTATTGAGAGTTGTTCTGGATATAAATTATGCAAGCACAAAAGAAAGTTATGCAAAACAAACTGGAGTATATGCCTGCCCACTATAAATTTATGGTGAAATGTGGTACACTCTGAGTATTGAAAGCGAGTTCTCTGTCATATATAATTAGTTTAAAGGATTAAAATAAGAGCTCAGCCAGGAAAGGGAGTCTTAGTCTTTACATCTGTAACAGTCATTTCCTAGAATCAGAGCTAGCTGAAAAATCCTATGTGTGCCAATCAGCAAAATACTACATGTTATAGGTTATCCACTCTTACGCTTCTAGCCATGTTATTTGCAAGTTGTAGGTTACAGTAGACTTTACAGACAGGAGCCTGGGCAATAAGGCTGTTTAGAAACATTTTTCTTGTATAGACAAAACTATTCTGGGGTGATTGGAGCTTAGACTCTTGCAAAGCATGCATATTTTCTTTGGGTTTTTTTTCTCTCTGATTGACAGGAAGTTGCTGTAAAAGAGCAGCTAATGGGAAAAGGGAAACTCTACCGGAGGAGCCTGAGCTCTCCCAACGTGAATCGAGTGAGTATTCCATGCTGGTATCTACAGCATACTGAGGGCAGCAGGTCCAGTCTTTCAATTACAGGTCTCTATGATGCCAGTCATGGAGTATGGCAATAAATTTCCTTCTGTCTGACCCTTCTGTTTGTTTGTGCTATTTGTGAGCATGTAAATCGCTAAGTGGAGGCAAAATCTGCACATTTTCATGCTTTCATCATACAGGCTAGTATGCTTGAAAGCACCCCCATAAATCCAGGCTATTTGAAAAAGCAGTGCAAGAGCTGCTGCATGTTTTTCTTTCTGAACACTGGATTTTTTTTCATTTAGCTACCAACTTGAAAATGTTTTTTTTCTTCACAAGATTTGAAAGCAAATTACAAGTATTTATTGATCTTAAACTTTGTAACAGTGTTGTGCATAAGAAGGATGAGACTTCTGTTGTTCAAAGTTTAGAAAGAAATCCTTTGATAGAACTGGTAATCAAACTTGTGAAATTCTTGTACCTTCCAGGTCAATAACTGGGATTTCACCTTCATCTCTTGGATTTCAGTTCTGCTTTAACTGCAAAACAATTTCTTTTCACCCTTCCTTGTGTTTGTTAAGATGCATATTTATCAGTTGTTTAGGTTTCTGATAAGAAATAATTCTGCTTGTCTAAATTATTTCAGCTTTCTGGAAGCCGCCAAGATTTAGCACCTCCGTATAACCTGAGCAGTAACCGGGTAAGTATCCAAAGGTCACCTGGGAAGTCTTCTGTAGAAAAAGGTAGCTACAGTATGCCAGTTACAGGGGCATAAGTGGGAAACATCTGTAAAAGATGGGGCACACCCATGTGCTCTTTGTATCCTTGTGACTAGGACATAATTAGTTTTGGATGTGTTACACTAGGACCTCTCTGAGAAAGTACCCAGACCTCCATCAGTCATACAACAGTGCTGCCAACCACTGTGGGATGTACAATGGCAGACCTGAAGCTGAGCAGATGAGATTAAATGTAGTTATCCATCACTCAGTAGTGCATTTCTCAGGGGAAATCTTCTCATTGTCAAGCTTCAGAGCTCTTCCAAAGCTTGGTAGATGCAAACCTTCTGGGTAAGGAACAAATCTGGGTTCATATGTAAGGTTAGGTCTACTGTAGGACAGAACAGAGGCTTATGAGGAGAGTCTCTGACCTTCAGGGGAAAACCAACAGTCTGAAGCTTTTAGTGGGTTATAATTCAGCCCATTACACTTAAAAACAATGGTTTAGATCAAAAGTATTTCTTTAAAAGTTGAAAGATTAAATTTAAACTTATTTTCCAAATCCTAGATAAACTGAAGGGTCTTCTGATAGATATTCTGCCCAGCAAGCATGTAGTCATTTTAAAAGGGAGAAGCTAGTGGTGAAGGCTTTTTAATGCATAATGCAGTTGCACAGAATAATAGAATTTTGATGTAGTGCTCTAGCATTGGTTGCTAAATCTGCTACATCTGATCCATGTAGAGAATGCTAAAATATGTGCAGGTGATAAAGTGCTTATAGCAACTTCTATTTGGAGAGGACTGTGTGATGTTTCAATATTGTAGAGTTTTAATGCAAAAAATAAAGATCAGAGTTCCTAATGATTTTTGGTTTTTCTCCTCCCTTCCTCTCAATGGTTTCTCTCATTGCACGTTTCAGAGTCCAAAGGTCCCAGCGGAGGTAATGCATTAGGTCCACCTAATGAGTGGGATAATAATTTTATCTCACTAGAAAGTTCATTTTGCTCACTTACATGCTTTTACTTCCTGCTTTGAAGATGCTGCTGGGGGTGTCTCATTTGCATAGTACGCAGCAAATGAGTTTTACTTTATTGAAAAGCCTGTCATTAATGCAGTGTGAAACTGGTACAAATGAGAGAAGTTTCTCCTTCTTGGGTGCATCTTATGGTTTGTTACAGAGCTATAGCTATTTAAGGCCTTTTCTCACAGTTCTTTGGACTGGATGAAGTTATTTCAGAAATGGCCCCGTCTCAGCTAAAAAAACCCAGACACATGAAAACAAGTGAATAGATGCCAGTCCATGTGTACATCGGCCTGGAGATGAGACAAATGTTGAGAGTTTCTTCCAAATCTTTCTCTCTCTTTATGGCTTCTGCTAGTTCAGTGTTAACAACCCTTGATTCCTATGAAAGAATGATTTGATATTAATACTGGGCCAACAGAAAACATGGTTATGCTTAGTATCATGTTAACACTCTTGGAGGAATGACTATGCATCCCCTTAGTTGAGCCAAGCTTTGCTTAACCAGAGTTAATTGACAGGTTTGCATGGGGCTTTGCAGCTCTTCTCTGTGGTTGATGTAGCTGCTGGCAAACACACGTAGTTCTGCAACATGGAGCTGAGATTGCTAGCTTACCCCTTGCTTTGCAGCGTGCTTCATCTCAAGGCACTTGTTACTCAGGATGTGGGAGGTGCAAGCTCCCCTTTTGGAAATTTCTCATTTCAAATGGATCTTTGGTTCAGTTTGCACAAGGAGATGAATGAAAGCTTTTGTAACCACAATGAAACATTAAACAAATTCTTAAATTTTCCTGTAGCACACAGAGACCACAAAGCACAATGGTGATATCAGTCCTATCTATTTTAGCATAAAGGATCTGAGCATAGCTTGATATGTGAGATTTCAGCTAAGTTAGATGTCTTTGTCACTTGCAGAGAAATTTAGTGAAAAAGAAGTCTTCTCCAGCAGTCATAAATCATTATTTTACAGGAATTTTGGTTTGTTTACAAATACCTAGAATCTCAAACAAGTGGTTTATTATATCATCAGAAACATCAGTCACATGAGAGTAACAGCATCCTGAACTGGGTGCAGAAGTAATCTGTTAAGCCTGCATATTTTAATATTTGTGAAACCCTTGACACATTTCAGACTATTCTTCTTAAATTTTATTCCATTGCTTCATACGTCTCTCTAATTTTAACATTACTCCTTACATTCCTACTGTCTTTACCATGGATTTTTAGCTTGTGGAAAAGGCACTTGAGTCTCATTTGTCTATGTAGAGCACCATTCATACTGGTAACATTATGAATGTGGATGCTACTTCATTCTTCATCACTATGAATAGCCAGAATTACCTCTCCTATAAACAAGAATATTAAACAGGTCAGAATAAGAAGTAAAGATGGTGTTGGTGCAACTAAAACAGGCAGATCAAAAGTTTCCAGAATTAGGGCCAAGATTCATCTTGCAGCCATAGTTGAATCTGTTACTACAAATGTGGATGAGTAGTTATGCCCTCATGAAGAGCTAGAAAAAACTTCTGCTCTATTGAAGTAGAGGTCTGGGTTTGACACATTCTGAAAAGAACTTCGTATCTCTGAGTACTGACACCACAGAGCAGGATGACTCTCAGACTGAGATATGTATTCATGTGAAATATTTAAGTCACCACTGGGATCTTTTTCGTAATAACTCATAAGATTAAGCTATCTAACTGGCTGAGAAGGCAAGGAGATGCCTGCTAAATTTACTTCAGAAGACAGTCTTACGGATGTTTCATATTAGGTTAGCAGGACTGCATTTGGTCTTACCTCTAAGACATATCTGCTTGCTTAAATAAGAAAAAGGCAATTTTTACTCCTGTTATCACCACAGATATGGTTATGGAAAAGAGAGATGAATTTCATTTGATCTTGCACATCAGCACATGTCAGGTGATGCAGGACTGTGGTCTCTTACTGGTCATACTAGATACAGACCTGGATTTTTATGTTCCTGGGTGCTTGCATTGGAAGCTTAAAAATTCACTTGACTTTCAGTGGATGAATCAGATGCACAAAGTATGGAAGGCACCTCTGACTTGTTTTACAGGCTTTCAGACTATAATCACGTACTGATGAAATATTTCATGAGTTGTTCTTAAACAAAAGAGTTTTGAATTGTCAAAGACAATTCTGTCTTTGACAGTCATCCTTCTTTTCCCAAAGGTCCAGTGATTTGTAGCTCAAAAGCCTCGTACACCAAAGCCAAGGAAGACATGATTGTTCCACTTAATCTTTGGGTTTTACTAGGAATCAGAGGGGTTTTTTTCAGCAAATTGGTACCATGTAGATCTATTTGAATAATCTTGCTGTTCACGAGAACAAGTGCCTTTTGTCCCAGCTGTATGCTTATATTTATAAATGCTACTTGGTCACCTTTTCCTAAGCCTTTTCTGAACTGCTAAAATAATAAAACACAAGAAGTATTCATTTTTCTTACCTAGTG
The DNA here is from genome assembly GCA_026283785.1 of Coracopsis vasa. Lineage (NCBI taxonomy): Eukaryota > Metazoa > Chordata > Aves > Psittaciformes > Psittacidae > Coracopsis > Coracopsis vasa. Next base: position 26,278 of record JANHGB010048676.1, read on the forward strand.
GCTGCATTTTATTGGTCTGTCAACTTCAAGAAAAGAATTGTTGTCAGGTAAAGCCTACAGATGACTTAGGTAGTGATCACCTGTATTTGCTCTAAAGATTTCGTGCATGTTGTTGCTGACTTGATATAAATTCCCTGGTGTTTTTCATGGAGGATGTGTGAAAGAAAGGAAGGCAGAGGAGAAGCAGGAGAAGGTGATGGCTTGACTTCGCGAACGAAGATTTTGGGAAGGGCTTTACCCACGCTTACTACAAGCGCGCTGATGACTAA
>JANHGB010048676.1:30886-51710 GCA_026283785.1 Coracopsis vasa
AGGTATCATGACTGCTTCTGGAGAAGATAAACAAAATATTTAGGGATTTGGGGCAGGCAGCACTATCTATTTTCACCTGGTTGTAATGTAATCAACTTCCAAAGCACAGCTGCACAATTGAACGAACTATTATAGCTTTGAGGTTCTATACGTAGATTTTACTGTGCCTTGATGCTGAGGGTGCATGTCTTTGCAGGACTGGGTGTTTCAACTAAAAGTGCATCTGGGGAAGGGTCTTTCCTTATTTCTGTGCATTCTGAACTTTGCAAAGGGGCTGTGCAGGCTGGCATGGAAGTATTGCTGTACTCTTGCTGGTGTGCTAACTTTGAAAGATACAACTTTTTTTCCTCTAGGGCCGATGGGAGAGTCAGCAAGATGTATCCCAAGGTGCCACAAATTCCAGTAGAGGCATTAGTCCATCTCGTACCTCTCTGCCAGGCTCTAGGCAGCAAAATCACTCTCCTGATTCAGGTAAGGGCTTTCCTAAAGCTAAGACAACTTTCCTAAAAATGAAATTAAGTTAGCACAGCTCCTGAATTTCAGATAAAGCTGAGCTGCTGTCAGAGAGGCAGAGAAATTTCCTGAGCAATGTCTGTGCAGTTCCCTTTCTGTGAACATTTTGCAGTTGTGGCTAAGCTACTCAGACTGCAGGCAACTCTAGCTGGCCTTTCCTTTAAATCTGATACTAGTTCTGCTAAGAATTAAATGCCATACGTTTAAAATTGTCTGAAAATGCAGTCTTCATCTCAGTAGTTAATTTTCTAAAGCCAAAACCTAGCTGCTCTCAGGACATGCTGTCTGTTACATGAGTAAAGCAGCAAAGACAGTAAGGCTGCAAATGTTTTGGGAAATAAGCAGCACTGGAATTGTATGGCTATTTTGCAGCTGTTGTACCTAATGTATAACTGAGAGCACAGAGGTAGATAGTAGTGATGTTTTGCATGTCTTCTTAGGTTTTCTCAAGGGGAAGTAGTTTAGGAAAATGGCAGTATGAGTAAGGAGACTTGAATGCCCCTAACATTTTTTCTTTTTCTTAACTTGGAACTTCTCATCTTTTACTTCTAGTAAGTTTTGTAATTGTTGTTAAAAATGTGTGTTGTATGGACATCTTTTTTCAATTTTGCTTCTTGATTTGTGGTTTTTGTTTGTTGGGTTTTTTTATTTGGGTTTGGTTGTTTTTTTCCTGCTTCTGCAATTTATAAAGCATTTTATGTTTCCATTTGCAAACAACAAGCTTTTCACGCCATGTGATGGAAAAAAAAAAAGGTGTATGCTGGGGCCACAGATTGCAACCTACCCCATTCAAGGGAGGAGCAAGCACTCAATACATTTGCTTGGCTAATGCTTTGACCACTGGCAGATGTCATCTTAGACTAAAACGATAACAGTTCTGTAATTTGTTTGGGGATGGGGGCTGGGGTTGTTTTGGGTTTTGTTGCTTGGGTTTTTCTCTTTTCCTTTCTCCAAAGCATAGCTGTTCTCATTTTTCAATTTTTCCAACAGGTATTGGTAGCCTTGCTGCTTCCTACCTGAATCCTGTAAAGTCCTTTGTGCCTCAGATGCCAAAGCTGCTGAAGTCTCTCTTTCCTGTTAGAGATGACAAAAAGGGCAGGCAGACCTCTCCCCTTGCACAGCAGGTAAAAAATGAAATAGGCTATGTTGTTGCAGTGCAAACCAAGGTTTTGGTTATAGTAAAGCCTTGTGAGGCATTTCCACTCTTCACTCTCCGGAGACAGTGGAGCTGTTTAAACCTATTGATACACTCAGCCCACTTGGCTTTTTAGAAGTGCCAGGTATGCTACCAGCATGATTTATGGCAATACTACTTGCAGCATCAGCATCATTTAAATTCATGAAGTAAAATTCATGAAGTGCACTTAGTGTTGTTTGAGTATGGCCAAGTGGAAAAGGTAATTCTGTTTTTAATTTGTTATTTCATATGCCATTCCCTCCCATCCCTCGCCCCAGCTCATGTTACCTTTTACTGTCTTCTGCTCTGTGCTTTGACTAGTTGCTTTAATTCATTCTCTTACCTATTCCACACATCAGAGAAGCATTTGATTTTCTTTTTAGTTTTGGATGCTGTGCTGCAAAACTCCTCTTGTTCTAAATGTGGTTTCTGTGCTCTGAGGAGTAGCTGGTAGTCTGGTACCTGATAAGTTGGTAGTCCTCCTTTTTCTAGTCTGCATGGTCAAGCAGACTAGAAAAAGCTACTGTCTTTCAAAGAAAACAGATGAAATAGACTAAAACTTTTAATTTTTTGGAAGTAACTTATGACAGACATGACACAAAAATCAGGCAGATGTAAAACATTTTTAGACTGTGGTTTTATTCTCTACAAAATAATAAAGGGAGCAAATTTTACACCTGTATCTTAATCTAATTTATTTGCTTTACTTTTTCATATTGTCTTCTGCTTACAACAGCCTTGGTGTTGAGACTAGAATCATATAAACTTACTCATCTATGAAACTTAGAGAATTAAAATTGAGAGTGGCTTTGTTTAAAGGTATTTGGGTATTGAAAGATGCAAATAGGTGCTCTTTACAATTGCAGTGAGAGCCTTTCACAACTTCTTGAATTCTTACTGAATCAATGAGAGCTGAGATTAGAAATGAGGCCTAATTTCCTGCCTCTAGTCTAACCACCTGTTACCACTCCTTCCTACTCAAGATTATTTGTCTTTGAGTCAGTTTTTAAACAGTAAACATCTATTTAAAGATATTTTAATTTATATTATAGATTACTATAGGAGCTCAAGTAATCAGATCATGGTCACAGCACCTTTTAAAAAGAGGGAAAATGCTATTTCTGCTTTGCTTTAAAAAAATAAAGGCTAATATAGAAACAGGAGTGTGTGATGTTTTAATGCTTGGTTACATTATGTTTTTCCATGACCACTGAATCTGTATAATAAAATGAAATTTTAAAATTATTTGTAACTTCAAGTTTTTTAATAGAACAAGTTCAGTTGTATTACAAATACACGTCACTGGTTTAAGAGGTTTATAGAGAGTCTTTGTAGCCCTGTCAATGAGGAAACAGGGCTGCTTCATTCCTGCTAGCAATTGCAGCTTACAGAAGAGAGAGGAAAAACTGACAGAACTGCCACAGAATTAGCTACAGCTTCTTCTGAGCAGCACAAAAATAAATACATGCTGTTGTAGCAAGACGACTTTAAGATCGTAAATATCATGTCTCATAATCTTTCTTGCTGTTTCTTTCTAATGGCCTGACGATGCAAATGTGGCCAGAAGAACTTAAATGGTGGTGGTGATGAATGGCTGTTGTACATGGTGGGTGATGGGGCTGCTATGGGGGTCACTGTTTGGCAATCAGCTATAACACCTTATCGCTAACCTGCCAGTGCCAGGCAGCAGGCTAGTAATTCTTGCACAACTGTAGTAAACTACACAACAGAGAGGACACAAAAAGGTAGTTCTGTGTTTTCCGAGTCTCAGAAAATACAGAACAATGCATCTTAGTTCTGTGGAAGAGTAAAACTTCTATACACAGTCGCAGAGGACGTAAGTGAATGTGCAAGGTGAGAGTAGGTGGTAAACTATGAAAAATACAAGGGTGGAGTGACGCCAAAAGGATTTTTTCGGCTGTAATTGCAAAGGAAACTGACCCCTAATTGGGAACGAACGGACTTCTGTTGCTGTATACTTGGGAGAATTAAGTTCAAGAATAGAAATAACTGAAGGAATGCTTTACAAAGCAAATGGAAATCTCCATATTATTTTTTCCTGGCTAAAACCGAAAAAAGCAGATAGGTGAAACAGTTTCTTCAACACAAATACCAAAAAGCAAAGTGGATCAGTTTATTACTGTCTCCTGGTTCATCAAACAACTACAGTGAAAAAGAATTCCCAAAGTTCTTGTCAAGCTCCCTTTTCAAAGGGATCTTTGTGTATCTGTTACATTATTTGAGGGTGCTTAATTATCTGGCTGAGAGAGGTGGGGTTGTTCAGCCAGATGTGTTCAAGTATTCAGGGCCAGATTGGATGGGGTTTTGAGAAACCTAGTCTAGTAGAAGGTGTCCTTGCCCATGCCAGGGGGATTAGAACTAGGTGAGTTTTAATGTCACTTCTGACCCAAGCCATCCTATGATTCTATGATGTAATGTCATTAAAACCTGTTCTGGAAAAATGCTGGTGAACCATCTTGAACTAGATGGTCGGTCAGGCTGTTGTATTAAATTTTCAATGTGTTATAGTTAAATTATCGGGGTTAGGTGGCTGTACATCTCTACAGAAAGCATCGGATTTATTTTGTTACTCCTTGTAAGCAGGATCTTACAGCTAAGTTGATTTTAGCATTTTTTAGCATCATTTCCGAGGGAGCAGTACTTTTTTCCAAGCTTATAACTGAAGTTTATTGTGACCAAGCAGCTTTCCGAGTGGATGTGTTACCGAATCTCTGTGTGAGTAAAGAGAAGCTGGAGTTCTGATCCGTTGTTCTGAAAGCACCTTTTTGATTTAAGCAGTTTTTATTTCAGTCGAATGCTGTTGCTTAGGCTGGCAACCTTAGAGCAAGGGAGGACATGCAAAAGTTACCTTAAAATGTCTTTCCCAGTCCTGTTTGTGTTTGTAGTCAGTGGTTGCCTGAGTTTCAAAAATGCAAAGACATTTCAGTCAAGGTGGTGGCAGCTAACAAAATTGCTGTCTTTGACCTTCTGATGCAAGTTTAGTAACTAATCTGGAGAATAATGAACCGCAATTAATGAAATCTGCTCTCGTATTCAAGTGTGTTTCTCAGACAGCACATAAAATAATTGAAAGAACTTCCTGCTCTCTAATTAGTTAGATTGAATTAATTTGGCATAATAGGATTCTTTATGTAACTAGCAGAACGGCTTCCGATGAAGCTGTTTATGTACCTAAAAGATTGGTTTCTGATGAAGCTGTTTATATACTTTTAAGTTAGAAAAGGCCTATTTTCTCCAGTATCTGATGCCTTTAAATTAATTGCCAGTAGTCTGTAAATAAAAAAGCCAATTATTTAAACCTTTCAGGACTGCAGGAATTGCTTTTTATTTACCTAGTCCATTCTTTAAAAAGCTTAGTACTGCAGTGTGCAAGATCTAACGCCTTGCCAACCCTTATTGCTGATGGGGAAAAGTTTAAAAATCTTGCGTAAAACATGCAGGTGGATGGAGAATCAGAGTTTCAGCTATCTGTGCTTAATTACATTACATACATGCTCTTGAAGCTTGTCTTTTTTATTAACATCCTGAGGCTTTCATAGTGTGCACCAAGCAGAATTACTGTTCTTTACCTTATGACCCTGCTGATCTCCAGGAACTGCCCATGTAATTACATTTAAGGGCATTGTTGGGTGCTGACATTAAAAATGTACATATTAAATTTCGGTTTCTGGGTTTTTTTGACATTGCTGTGGCTGAAGCAAATTCCTCTGACCGATTTCATAAGTAGATTTTGGTCACCTTCATACTTGAGGACCTTGTTGGGTGCTCAAATGTACTTTCTAACACATGGCTTGAATGAGAGATCTTGAGTCACAGCTATCTTAAAAAAATCTGTTCTCTGAATTTTCATGTACTAATGTAATTCATTTTGTTTGTGGTCTGAAAATGCAGACGTTACTACAGAGAGGGCAGGTGTCAATTTTTTCTCCTTCACCTTCTGATGCAGATGTAGTAATTAATCTTAAAAAATTAATGAAATGCAGCTAATGAAAAACTATCTAAATAGACAAATGCCTTTTACTGCCAGTGCATTAAAAATAACAGCTTCATGGATGTGCATGGTGCATAGTATAATTGCTAGAACTGACGCTCCTTAATCAAATGTAAATAATGTGGCCTCAGAGAACCGTCTTTAAAATCTTGAAGGCTTTTTTCAGTGTTTCAAATAAAGAATCGTTTCGATGCTGTAATCAGCATAGCTCAACAGATCCTCTGTGGCCAGCTGAGCTCCTGTGTGTCTGGCTCTTCTGACTTGAGTTGTTAGTTTTTTCATTTCTTTCCAAGTTCAGTTTTCACTATCATCCTCATTTTAATGAGAATGAGTATGGAAAAATGGCTTTTAAAGTTCTTGGAGCAAACCACTGAAACTTCTGTGGGAACTAACTTGAAAATGGTTATAAATTACCCTCTTAATCTGCTCAGACCTAGGAATGAAATAATTTAGCTGCATAGAAAACTCTGGTTTCTTTTGCGTAAAGTATATTAGAAATGTAGAATTTGGAAGTGCTATTACAGGCTGAAATGTTCCACATATGGAAGGTAGTATAAGAGGGTTTTGTTTGGGTTACTATTTTAATGAAGAGTTTCTTTACGGAAGAAAACAAACACCAAACATACAACTAACTTGTACAGGATTTCAGATTTCCTTTTGGAATGCAGAAGACTTAATATTTGAATGATTAATTATGTTTTAATTATTTTAAAGTTGAGGGCAGAGAGGAATATTTGGGCAGGGGATGGCTTTTTAAAATGGATTCATCTTTTTTTGACTCTATCCTAGGGAATTCAGAGTTCCTACTGCATTGCTCTATGTCTTGCGAAAGCATTTTATCCCGGGTGCTGATTTAAACTGATTTAAATCTACATTTAATGAAGCAACTGTTATGCCCTGCTGCTGTTTCCAATAGCTGCTTTTAAATGATGATGTGAACATTATACTGTCAGTGTGACAGTCCCTGAGCTCAGTGATTCCTATCTGCAGATGGTAAAGCATAGACAAGAGCAGTGGAAGTTTTCTGATAATGTCCTTTTAGGATTGCATCAGCTATAACCTTGGCTAGACCATTTCTGGAACTTGGAGGATAATTCTGGTACGCGCTCGCCTAGTCTGTTCTGTTATCTGCCACTGAACTTTCTGCATATTGGGTGTTAACACTGAAGAATTTTCATCCAGTGACATGAAATCAGAAGGCTTTGTATTGAAGTCATCAGTCACTATTGTCAGAGGCATTTTACAAAATGTTTAATGACATAGAAATACCAAATGTGTTTTTCTGAGCTCATTGAAGATGTTGTCATTATATATGCAATATATGGTATGAAAAGGAGTTAATTTAGGATTAATTTTAGTGCCTCTCTAAGTGGGGTGAGATTCGCATTTGCTTTTCCTGTTCATTTTCACCAGTGTACCAGGTTGGTCTCCAGATTCCACTAATCACTAGTAACAACATGGCTTTTGGTCACCTCAGAGTATGTGCAAACTGACCTTTCATCTGACCGGAAAATACGTGCTCTTAGATATCCTTATAAACTCATTGCACAGAGTAGCAGCTCTCAGGAAGAAGACAATTTTTGTTCTACAATGATTCAAAGGTGCTTTAAAGTGAATTCCTTTCATGTTCTCTCTTAGTCTATATTTTGTCAGCTTGGTTGAAGACATTGTGCCAAAAATTATCACTGTAAAAGGATCATATTTTGCCGGTGGGTAAATATATGTGTCTGGTTTAGCAGTCACTGTCTGCAAATGTTTAATGATAGAATTTGGCTCTCAATTCAGAAATACTTTTCATCCAGTAATGTCTTCATAGATACTCAAACACAGTATTTTTAGTATCCCACCCAAGTTACTCGACTGCGTTTCATAACACAGATTCAGTTTAGTACCCTTGCACCCCAGTGAGGGTGTTTCTGCCCATCTGTTTCTTGTCAACGCAAACGTTGGGCAAGTGCCACTTCTCATAATTGCTTTTTTCTCCATGTTTTTCTAAACATTGCTTGGCAGAGTTATTGTAGTTTTGAGATTTGTCATCCTTTCAGGAGGAGAACTTGATGAGGCATGATTAAAGTGTAATGGGTTTCTTTCATTTGCTATTTGATATCAACCGGAGTTTTAGGTTTTGTGGATTTACAAGCTGTAAGACTGAAGGTTTCTGAGAGATAAAAACCCCAAACAAGCACTCTCCTCTGTTTATTTGTTATAAAGAGAGAAAAATAAATCAAAGGAACTGAGAAATATCTTTAAACACTTTTTCTTATTTCAATTCCAAGTGCTTATCTCTGGATAATAATACTAGACCTCAAAGTACTTCCCAACCAAGGCATGTATACTGGGAGAAAATGGGGCAAAAATCTCAAGTTGTGTTGTGGTGCCAGTGAGCACTGGAACTGTTTTTAGCTCCTGATACAAGCTCTGCTTGAAAAGGCTGTTTCCCCTGCTCCAACATATCACAGATAGACATGTGGAAGCAACAAGGACAGTGTTTTCTTTGTGCAACCTTTCTGAGATGCCAAAATGGACCATGGAGATAGTTAACTGGGATAATTTGAATTCAAAAGCCTTGGCTTCTCAATGAGGTTCAGCTGCACCTCTGCAAAAGGTTTGAAGTGCTTTGTAAGTGCCTGCCTAGGGATTAGTCCTAATGTCTTGTGACCTTTTATTTTTAAAAGGTGATATTTAATAGCACTCCCAGGATGGACCAACCCATGGTTCAGAGATGGCTGAAGAGGAGAGAATAAGTGTTCTGCCGAGTACTCTCTTCCCTTTAACACTGTGCTAAGTGTCTATTAAACCTAAAATTTGCAGGGCTTTCTCACAAGAAGGTTAATCCCTCTCCTCTCTAGTCTTCATTAAAGTAAAACACTTGGCTGTTGTGACAGTAAAGTTATCCGTGTGTATGAGAGTTAATGCTTAGGATGAGTCAGAGTACTCACTCACCTCATTGCTCTCAGCTATCTCTGGACCCAGTTACAAGTCACTACTACAGTTGTTTTCAGGTTCATACTTTCGTCTTAGAAGATTGCCACTTCATTGCAAAGGAAGCTGAAGTTCTGGAGTGTGAGGTGTCTGAAAACCACTGGATCATGAGCCCTAAAGCTGTGTTTATGTTTAGGCTTCACTGATTTGTTCTTATTCAGGTCACCATCTGTTCCTGGAGGCCCAGCACATGTCCTAGTAAGGATCTTGAAACACTAATGCATTGTGCACCCAAAATAAAGCCAGTTTACTCTGAACCCCACTTCAGTGGTGTTCTTTCAATCAGCAGGTTTAATGATAAGCAAACCCCACCCCACCCACTCCTGCTTTCTTTTATTGACCTGAGCTTTAACATCTTAAAATTATTTTGATCCACTGTGAACCTGTTGGGGTTTTTGTCTGTCTTTTGTCTTTTTATTTGTTACCTTGCACAACCATGTTTTTAATTAATGCCTGGCAATCTCTGTATAAATCATAGCTGTTCTTTTCTTCCCTGTTTATTTCTTCTGGGGACAGGGTTAGTCACATTCCTGCTTTACTGTACTTAGAAGGGATGCAAAAGAGGAGTTACCTTACTCTAGCTGGAAAGCTTCAGATCTTTAAACAGAATGTTGAATTCTGGAAATAGCTGTCTCAGAGATGAGCACTGCCTGTGTTTTTCTGCAGAAGGAGTTCTCAAGTCCCTTGGAGAAGAAAGAAAAAAGGCAGACTGCTCCCAAATCATATAATGTGTCACCTTTAAGGAGCTCTTTCCCTCAAAGTATGAATCTGTACTTGCAGTACATTTTTTAACAGAGCTGAAGAGAGATGTTTCTGCCTTTATCTCCTCTCTCTTTTAGTTCATGCTTCTCTTTTCCAAGTTTCTCCACTGAACTGGTGCTCCCTTTCCCTCCTGTCTCAGCAGTGCGTGTTAGCCCAAGCCTAAGATTTATAGTCAAGTATCACAGTTTGCTGTTATAGTCTTGGGAGAGTGATTATTTGAAATCTTAAAACATAAAAACCTGAATATGGAGCAAGTGAGGGACATTTATTGTCAATACCTTCAGTATTAAGCCCCATGCTGTAAAAGAGAAGATACTGTTGAAACACAGAAGTGGTTCTTCTGGCACAGAACCAGTGTATCATGATTAGCAAATGGTGTGTGTAGTCTTCACTCTAGCAGGCAGTAGTGGTGCCCTCCTTTAATAGAAGATACACAGATCTCGGTTCTGGCTTCCTTTTTGAGTTAAAGCAAGCAATGCTAAAATCTAAATTGAATTAAGATACTGGAGATGGAGAAAGAGCTTTGGAGATGGACTGAAGCTGAGGATTTTACTCACCAGACCAGCGTGACCTCAGATCTCTCTGTCATCTGTTTGGTCAGTGATCTGTCTTTGACAGACTGCATAAAAGAAAACTTCCTTCACTATGAATTTGTACTTGTAGCTGCTTATATGTTAAAATTCCGGGAGGCCTTGGTTAAGTTTTTACCCTTTCAGAGCACATTATCAGAATGTAATAAAATAGCAATGCTCCGTCCTTTTGTGACAGAGGTTTGTTTGTGCTTCCAGAATTTTGTATACAAGTTTTAATGTTTACCAGTGTGACAATACTTAATTCTTTAAGTGAACGATTCTCTTTTCTTCATCCCTGCAGGCTGTCCCACGAATTATGGTTCAGTCTGCCAGTAGTGACGCCAGTGCTGCAAGGATAAAACAGGTAAGCCCATTGCAGGATATGATGATACAATTTTCACATTCCCATACCTGGAAACCAGAGGTGGCAGAAGCAATGGCTGGGTTAGCTATTTAAAACCTGTTGCACTTCTTTTGTTGAGACAATTAAATGCAGTGTGTGTTGCTGTGTTTTCTTAGGTCCTGGTAAAATCTCCCCTTATCACCAGTTACACTTTCGTATTTGAAAGGCTGGTAAATCATATGATTGCATTAGCAGTTAACTAGCTAAAATTTAGCTGGTTTGCTGCTTTAAAAGGCAAATTGCTGGGCTCTGTTGTTTTCTGTAGACAGAACGTGTCTGTTATTCTGAGTGTTGAGCTTAACTCTCAATTTTACATTTCAAGACAATTCAGGATATTGGCGTGAAAAAAAGGCTCTTGCTAAGCTAGAGAGAAAACAGACACTATGATCTCCCACAGTTCAGCAGAGCTTCAGTCTCATGAATAGCAAATCATCTTTCTCCCATTTGTGCTTTTATTATCTTAGCAAAATGTGTGTTCTCTGAACACATACAAGGGAAAACACAAAGACCGAGCAGAGCTCCAGAGTCCACGTGTACACCATCCTCTCCATAGAAAAGCTAAAAATATGTGTGTAATCCATAGGAATATTTAAAAGAATTCTTCTGTATTACATTTAGCAATAGCAGGAGAGCCTTTGGTTCTGAAATTCCTGTAATTCAATCAAATCCCTCTTTCTCGAAATTCCACTTACACTTCCAGTGGAAAAGGCACTTCAGAATAAGGTGAAAATCCTGGAGTTCAGGAGACGTAATCACTAGATGGGATAAACCGCAAGAGTTTGAACAGTAAACAAAAATGTACACTTGAGAGTTAAGATCTGTGCAAATCTGCCACCCTCCAACCACTACTTTTTTCCCTTTCATATTAGCAGCCTCCTCCCTCCCTCCCAAAGAGATTTAGAGACATCCTAATCTTTTAGAGTACATATGCTGGCAAAAGATATTGATCTATCAGATTTAGTAAACTTTACAGCCAAGAAATACATCACTAAAATGGGCTGTTAATCTCATGAGGTGCAGTTAATTTCATACTCTGCAAGTGTGTGGTGCTAGTGACATTGAGGTGGGAATGGCATTTGGAAATGGGGACATAAATGACAGTTTAGTTGGAGAGGCATGATTTATCAGTCCTGAGAGTTAAGCCAAATAACTGAGAGACTTATAGATCATGGCTGTTTCGCATCTCCTATAAATCCTGCTATTCAAACAGCAAATGACCATTCCTGCAATATAAACAATTTTTCAGTAAATATTGGGGGACGTATTTCTTTTAGTTGACAGGCACTTTTTGTATTAATGGAAGAAATGAGCTGACAATCCTACCAGATTTGCAAAGCTGACTTCAGATCAGCTTGCATCTTTTGGGCATTGCAGCTACACAGGGATTTAGATAAGCCAAAGGTCTTAGAACTTCCCAGAGGCCTTGTATCTATCCTTTTAGCTCAGATATTTTGGATAACAGGTCCCTATCCTTCTCTGTTTCAGATTAACCAAGAGGAAATAGGAAAACAGCCATTTGAGACTGTGGTGCAGACGTCTGAGGTGGACAAGAGTCCAGAAAAGACACCCAAAGTGCCTCTGCAGCAGCCCTCAGGAGACACCCAGGCACAGGACTCCCAGGAGGGACCTCCAAGTCCTCTGAGTGAAGCCTCCAGTGGGTACTTTTCTCACAGTGTCTCGACAGCCACCCTCTCTGAGGCCCTTGCATCAGGAAGTGATGCTGTGGCTCAACCAGGAAGTCAAACGCCTGCAGCCAGTGACTTCCCAGCTCCTGCTGTGGCTCAGGTCCCTTCTTCTGACATGCCAGGGCACTCAGACAGTTCATCAGAAAGCTGTCTCAGTACTAACAGAGAGAAACTACCTGCCTTCAGCCTTCAAAGCACTCATGGAAGACCTAAAGACAGCACTGAAGTAAATGGAAATGATGCTTTGAAATCCAAATCTTGCATATCTCCTGTGACTCAAAACGAGCCGGGAAATGATGCCTCTGTAGCCCCTGATGCAAAAACCTTTCTTTCTACCTCCACTCCAAAGAAGGAGTTGTTATCCAAACAATCAATGGAGTCAGTAGGACAAGTTAGGAAAAAGGAAATGGCTTCAGGGTCTTCAGAACTGGGGTTTCCCAAACCACAGATTCATCCCGAACAATTGTCCCAGCCTGGTGTTGCAGCCTCCCCTTTCAAAATCCAGAAAGTCAAGACATCAGAACTGAAGTCCTTTACAAGCATGCTGGGAACAGATCCCATGTATTCACTAAACACAGAAGAGCAGCAAGAAGGAGAAAAGAGTACGTCCACCGCCCGTGGACTGAACCATAACGGATCAGAAACAACAGAAGAAAAACTGGAGGTGGCTTCTGACTCCGAAGATGCCAATGAAATTCCCGAGTGGCTGAAAGAGGGGGAATATGTCACAGTTGGCGCAAATAAGACAGGCACCGTTAGATATATTGGGCCCACAGACTTTCAAGAGGGAACATGGGTTGGTGTCGAGCTGGATTTACCTTCAGGTAAAATATACAGACAGCATGTCAGGATTTGCAGTGTTTCAGTTTAATGTCACTTTCTGATGGGGGGGGAGGTACATTAGCCATTACTGGGTACACTGTGAGATGGGAAATATCTTTCCCTGCTGTCATCTTTTTCCAGTCTGCCTTTGTAAACCTAGTCTCACTGATCCTTCACTGAATTGTGTCCCTTTCCAGTTACTTCATGGGCTTCTTACAGTGGAGGCAGGAATCAGGATTGCTTTTACAGTGCAGATAAGTAAGTAAATAGTTGCAGGAGAGAGCCCTTGTATCCAAAGAGTTCTCTTCTGGGATTCTGCTCTGTGAGTAAGGGTATCCAAAGCACAACAGGAGCTGTGGGATTCAAACAACCAAAGGAACATTCAGGCTTTAAAAAGTTGCAAAGGCTTCTAACAGGTTACCTAGTCTCTCACAAGTTGTTTAAGCTGTTAAATGGCAAAAGACTATTTGTGTGTGTGTGTCTGTGTGTTTGTGTATATATATATTTATACACCTATATGTGTGAAAACCGGTAGGAAATAATCATACATTGACCACCAGGACATACAGATGATTTAAGGTTTCTTTCAGCTTCTCATTTGTCATTCATGTCTGACACCTGTACAGCTGTAGACTTCACAGAATTTGGGCTCTAACACATACTTTTTGGACACAAGGGTGCTGTTCCTGGAGAGGCTCTGTTCATATGTGCTGTTGCACAATGATGGGGAAAAAACAGTGACTTTATCACAAGATGAAAGAAAGATGACAACTGGCACTTGTTCTCTGCGGCAGCCCCAGGTTTCATAGCTTCCTTCCTTTACAAGTTCATGTCCACTTTCAAAGGACTTGTTTTCTCCAAGAGCAGGCAGGACTGGGGGAAGGCAGGGCATGCCAGTGGAAAATTCAAGAGGCAAGCAGTAGATACCGCTGCCTTTGATAGTGAAAGGGTTTGGTTTACCAAGGGCATATAAAGCTCCTTATTTAAATCCTTTTAACCAAGCTGTAGCATTCCAAGTCTGCAGTGCAGGCTCTGTTTGGTGAATCAGCACATTCCAGGGAGTTGCCTACACTCATCTCTGCTGCACACTTCCTGGGATGGAAGCTGCTCACCAAGATAAATACTGTGTCAAGGATCCAGAGCTCCTATTAAGTGAGCAGTTATCTTCTCTCTGCCTGGTGTGCTCATAGAAGCTAAAATGGAAGGTGTGCTTTCAGCTGGTTTCAGAAAACTCTGGAGTTTGCCAGTCTGGAAAGCAAACTGTGGCTCTAATCCCTTTGAAAGTTGTAAACCAATTCTCAGTCCTGAATTCATACCTTATTTTAAGAAATATATATATATATTTACAGATTCATTTCCATTTTGGAAAGTCACCTTCCCTTCCTGTCTGGCTGCTCTAATCCACAGTGGTAATTCTGTTAAGCTCTTTGCACATACCTGGTGCCAGCTTCACTGTCCACGGAAGAGTCAAACAGCTACAAGATTTTTTTTGTCTATTGAGACCTCAGTTGCTGATGTTACTGGGTATTTTTTTTTCTCCATCTGTTTCCACGAGGAGCAAGTCCTTGATTTGTTGGAGCATAACTGGATTCATGTGCACATCTGGAGCTGTGGTTGGAGAATATGATCACAAATTTCTATCTTGGTCACACTTACAGGCAGGGGTAGAAGTCCAGGTCCTTGGCCACCTGAGGCTATGTGGGACGCAAAGCAGGGCTGGTGGTAGAGAGAAGGAGATACCTGTAAAACAAAAGGGGTGATTTTCTGTCATTTAAAGAGCTGTCGTATCATTTCACGTTCCCTTTAGAGATGGGAACGGTCTCTGTCCCGGTACCCAGAACAGTGATGGGGGAGAATGTTTAAAGTTAAAGGCAGCATCAGTGTAAAGAAATTGTTCTTTCTGTTCTGTGGAGGTTTTATGACATGGAAACAGGAACTCTTCTCAACTTCAGACTCTCATCAACTCAGAAACCCAAAAGTTCTTTTAAATGTCTTTTTTTTTTTTTCCCTTCCTTCCTGATAGTTTGCTGATGCTTCTGTTGCTGAACTGAGTATTTAACACTTTTGGTGAAATTAAAGCATTCCCCTGAATAGCGAGCAGGGAGGAAGAATAAGATGGAGTGTCCCATTCAGAGTAACTCTGCAATGGCTTTGCCTCCGAGCATCTTTGTGGCCTTCTCTGGACCCCCAGCAACAGCTCCAACTCCTTCTTATGCTGGGGCCCCAGAACTGGATGCAGGACTGCAGAGGGGGTCTCACCAGAGCAGAGTAGAGGGGAAGAATCCCCTCCCTTGACCAAGGTCAAGGTGATGCAGCCCAGCATATGGAGAGCACACCATACACACAGAATAAGAGCCATTTCATCTATCATCTTTCTTTCTTTTCTTGTCACAGGTAAGAATGATGGCTCAATTGGAGGGAAGCAGTATTTCAGATGCAACCCAGGCTATGGATTGCTTGTGAAACCAGGCAGAGTTAAAAAGGCCACAGGATCAGCAAGACGACGGAGCACCGGGCTGAGGTTGCAAGGAGGAGTCGCCACTGAGAATAGGAAGAGCGGCAACTTCTCCGGTTCAGCCTCCAACCTGGCTTCACTCACAGCCCTGGCCAAATCAGAAGGAGGACCCACGCTGCGACTGGAGAAGAACCAGAAAAATGCGGAGAACAGGAAATCCTGGTCAAACTGAGACAGCAAACGCCATGTAACGCAGCCAAGGGAGCAGGTCTTCTAGCCTCGGGAAGTGAAACCAACCACGTGAACTTCTAGTTTGTGGCAAACACTAATGAAGGATTTTCCCTCTGCTTTGGGTGATTGGCATGTTAATTCTTTGCCTTGTCATGGTGCTGGATCTGTGTCCTTCATTTCCTGTTACAAATTGTGACGCTTCAGGGTATGACTGACGGCAGCCGGTGAAAGCTCGTGGTGGTGGGTGCGTGTAAGCTCTGCTCTCTTCCACCTCTCAGAGAAGGAAGAGATGCATAAATTGTTTGAATTATGACATGGCTTTCCAATAGCTACAGAATGCTACCCCTGCCCCGGTGCTTCTCTTGGTGTGACTGGCAATTCTAAAGAAACCTCCCCAAAATAACAGTTCTTTTCTACTTTTGTAAGATGTGTCCATATCACATAATACATGGTGGAAGAGCAAGGTTATCAAGAGTCCGGACAGGCAGAGAAGCAAACATAGATTTTTATTTGGAAATAAAGACACCCCCCCACACACACCACACCACCCCTCACCCCCCCAAATCTCTTTATTTAAAACCCCACCAGTTCCCTGGTTATATGGCCTGGGCCCAGTGCCTCTTTGATTAGTGTCCTGTTGTCCCTCTCTCCTACTGTGAAATTGGCACAATCTCCAGCTGTTTTCTTGGGAACGGGAGAAGGCCCATGACCCCATGTAACAGTTTTAATCCCTTCAGGAAAGAGAGGAGTTGAGCAAATTTTCCATCTAATCTATTTAACATGCTCTCTCACCATGACAGGATCCCCTCTCTCGCTTGCTCCAAAGTGGCAGCACCTTCTTCTTGTTGGTGCTGCCCTGTGGGCTAAAAGGATTTCTGCAGAGATATCAGCGCTTAAGTGCTTCGATGTTTCCACCCAGCCTTTGGAGCCGGCTTAGTCAAAGCAGAGGGTCGCTGTCCTTGTAACGGGATGAATCCAGGCTATTTATTTGTATTTATTGTTTTAAAATATGAAGTGTTTGCGCTTTACAATCATCCACCACCTGACGCTGCACAGGGGAGCTCCACCAGATCCATACCGAGCATCCATCCAAAGAGGAGGTGCCTCTGTCGCCAGCTAAACCATCCCAGCGGCGCACAAAAGCAAACCTGGCTGAACAGGCTGAGGAGTCATCCCCAAAACGAATCATCCCTCTTGGAAGTGGGAGGTTTGGGCTGGCTTTTATGAAACTTGATTTTATTTTCAGTAGCCCTTGTTATTTTTTAACTGCCTGTGACACCAGTGACGTATCGCTGTGCGTGTGTTGTGTACACATGTGCACGTATCAACGTACACACACTCATTTTCTAACAAATGAAGAAAGGCCACAGACTTTTTCTATTCTGAGCTGTTTATGTCTTATTTAGTCATCACGGGGGGATTGGACAGCTTGAGCAATAGACATTTTATCTACGGGGGGAATATTTAGGATGCTAAATTAATGATTAAACTTTAATAGGTATCTAGTCGCTGCCCGTGCTGCACGTGGGTATCTAAGTGCCTTAGCCATCTGGTTCAGAGGTCCAAGGGAAAGATTCATTGTCATCAGAGGAGGTAGGGATGCTTAGCGGAGGAGATAATTATGCTGATTTACTGTAATTAATATTATTTATGCAGAAGGAATAAAATTAAAATAGAAACTAATCTGTAGCAGCAGTGGGATGGGTTACAATGCAGCATGCATAGTACTGCCAGGGATTTGTGTATCCTTTCAGCTCTGTGTGACTAGTTTCAGTGTTTCCTAAATATTCATAAAGAAACCTTAATATAAAATGTACAGGCCAGCTTTTAAAACTATCTTTAGTGTACAGTTTTTACTTCTCTTCCTTTGCACAAAGCTCCTGTCTGTTCAAGCCAACGTGATGGGAGAATTTTAGTAGTAAAGAAATCAGATGCTAAAATCCTGGGGTTTAAAATTGTAACTGGTTTTATGGACGTGACCCCTGCAACGAAGCAGCGTTCCTTTTTGGGGTATGACGAGTCTTGCTGAAGAAAAACCACCCTCTAATGACCATGATGCCTCTTCTACTGCCTTGTGAGTTTTCTAAACCCCATCTTTACCGGTTTTTAATTGCACTTTGTTCTGATGTGCTGCAGAAAGTCAGCTACCGTGAAACAGCCCCTCACCGGTAGCTGTGGTTTTTAGTCTCGGCATTTCATTTGCTGGATTTAGGGATATCTTTAATTGATGTTTGATAGGTGGCCCCTTTTGGGGAGACATGAAGGGAAAACCTCTCCAAGTCCTTCTGAAGCCTTTTTTCTTGCACCGCTCGCTCTGAAGACTGGAGTTCTGTGGGACATAAAGGTGTTGAAGTCACAGGGGTGACAGGGTCCGGCAGAAGCAGTTGGGTTAATAGTTCACTGTTTATGCTGCCCGCTATAAATTCCTGTGGCTGTATTTGTACTACAGCCCTGACCACCTAAGGGCAGATTTCAGTGTTTGCACATCTGGGGCACGTGCTCAGGGGCTGCAGGTGACTGGTACGGGGTGGGTTTCCTCCTCCACCTGCCCTCGGTTGTGTCACAAACCCATGCTGGGCGTATTCAGAGGGGTTTGAAATATGGCTTGAACAGAACACGCTCGCTGCCTCCTCTAGGATAACTTGTCCTGGAAGCAAATGTCTTGGATATAGGTGGTTTGTTTAAAACATCACTGGATGATCAGCATGATGAAGTGCTCCGTTACGGGAGCGCCGTGTTGACTTTGGTGGAGGGAGGAATTTACTCATAGCGCTTTTGGGTTTTACCATCTCGTTTGACTGCTGAAACTAAACCTTTCCTCACATTCCACCCTGGCAGCTGCCCCACAAGTGACCAAACCACCCCAATGTGGCACAAGCTCCAGAAAGCCCAACAAGTCAGATTTGGCCATGAGGATGTTCTTGGAGGATTCTCTGTCTCCCTCCTGCCCACCCCAGCTTTCCTGGGCATTCTTCTCAAGATACCTTCCAAGATTCTGGCACAGGGAGTGCGCATCCCTCCGCTCAAAGCCATCTGTTACTTTGCACCAGCTAAGCCAACTAACCAGAAAGCAGATTAAAACCATAATGAAGGTAATAGATCTCTATTTTATTATTGATAGCGTTAGAAAAGCTCTACGTTCAGCATAGAGGAGGTGCTCTTAACTGGAAGCACCAGCGACTGGGGCTGGCGTGTTGATAGCTATGCATATTTTCCAAGATTCTCATGCACTTTATACAGGGAAGAAGAATATTTAATGCAGGAACTGTGACTTGTAGGAATTGTCTCCTCTCCTGTGTCTGCTTGGTGATGCCAGGTTGCTTTCTTGACCCATGGGTAGGTCTTGGATTCTGGATGTTGAAACTTGTGTTGGTGGTAGGAAGGGTGATGGTCTGAGCCTGCGTCTGCAGCTCTGCACAAGCGTTGTGTCATTTACTCTGAGTCAGCCAAGAGGATGCTTTCCAGGGGCACTTCTTTGGGTTTTCTCAAAGCAAGCCAAGACGTTTTCCTGTGTTATATTCAGCTCTCTCATGGTGTTTTGATCTCTATGTCCAAAATCATCTTTCCATCCAAGGGCCTTGTCTCTTTGCTGTTTATTGGTGTAGTTTAGTTGAGGAAAGCTAACTGAAATTAGTTCTGTGTGGTAATATTGCCCGAGTCCTTAAGAAGAGCATTTTGGCAGTGTTGAGGTGGGAACTTCCCTCTGCTGCCACTGTGGGGGGAAGCTCAACACCTCTTTGCTCTCCTACGAACCAGGAAACCCACCTCATTGCTACCTGTCAGTTGTGAAAACCCATACAGAATGTGCCTGTGTGCTGTACAGACCTGTCTGCATGGGAGCGGAGCTGTTGTTGAGTCATTTCTGTGTTCATGCTTGTGTTGTCCTTATGGCGGTACTGCCAGATCTTTGCACAAGAGGTTGAGTTTCGCAGTGCCTTATCCCTGGGTCCGCAGCTGATGCAGCGAGGGGCTGGATTTGTACCAGCTCGAGGCCGTCCAGCTTTCAGGAAAGGGGGAGTGTAAGAAGTGAAGGTGCAAACTGGGCACTGCAGGATACTCTTGAGCTGTGGTGACAAGCGTCTTGTTCCTGGATCTCTCTTATCTGTGCTTTGGTTTCTGCGCTCTCCATCCTCCTCCTAAAACACTGTCATGTTTTCCACTCCCGAGAAATGCTTGGCTGCTGCCATCGGCCCCTGAGCACTGAGCACAGCTGGGTTCATGGAATCAGAATGGTTTGGGTTGGAAGGGACCTTAAAGCTCATCCAGTTCCAACCCCTGCCGCGGGACAGGGACACCTTCCACTAGAGCAGGGTGCTCAGGTGGCAGCGGAGCCTCCTGGCACAGCCTGGCTGAGCCTTACCCTGGCTCCAGCATCTGAGTGCCACAGCGGAGGGAGCAGGGACATGGGTTGGGGCTCCTTAAACCCGGCAAGAGCCAGGAGTGCAGAGTGGTGGGGATGCATTAGAGACATTTCCCCTTCATCAGCCTCACCCACTCAGGAATGGGGCTGTGTTTTCACCTCCAGTAACATCCACTGTGTCTTGGGAGAGCCTGTTCCAGCTCATGGTTGTGTCGATTGCTGTAAATGTAGTGGGTCTGTATATAGAGAGTGGCCGCTCACGCTGGGCTGGGGTGTTCTGTGCCGATGGTGTACTTTAAATGAGCTAAAATCCAAAGATACTTTGTAATGAGCTGTAAAGTTTTTAATTGTTTCTGTACAATACTAAATGATTGTAATATTGTATCATACGTGCGACGCAGCCTGCAGCACCTAAATAAACGTCTTCTGTAGAGCCCCGAACTCTGTGCTTTGTTAATCCGAGTCACATCACCAAAAGGTTTAGATGCGCTTGCAGCCCTGCAGTGGAGCAGCATCACCCCGGGGTGCTGAGATCTGTTTCAAAGGAGACTGTTGCCTGGTTGTCTCCAATTTAGGGACCTTCCGATCCATGAGAAACCCATGGGTTTACCTGCCCTTCATCCTCCCTTGTCTTTGATGTTCTGGGAAAATAGCACTTTGCTTGCAACCATTGGGGTGGGGGAATCACTGCCTGGGGAGCTCATTTTCCTTATTCTAGAATCACAGGATGGTTTGGGTTGAAACGGACCTTAAACCTCATTGAGTTCCAACCCCCCTGCCATGGGCAGGGGCACCTTCCACTAGACCAGGTTGCTCCAAGCCCCGTCCAACCTGGCCTTGAACACTGCCA
>JANHGB010048679.1:8435-20941 GCA_026283785.1 Coracopsis vasa
GATGGTCCCTTGGGAAGATGCTCCAGCATCACCCATGCAGTCCCTCGGGGTTATTCCACCCCTTTGGGTTTATCCCACCCGCAGCTTTATCCCCATCCACATTCAATTTTCTTCCCCCAGGTGCCACCCCACATGGCAACAGCATTTTGTAGTCACTTTCAGCCTCTCTTACCTCCCCAAAATCCATCCCATCCCGCTATCCCTTCTGCAAAGCCAAAACCCAGTGGCCAAATGCTTCGATACCCTTTGGGGCTTCCCGAATCCTGGGCAGGCATTCCCATGGGAGCCTGCCTGGGGGCTACACACAATGTTTGGAGCTTCTGTTGCCTTTTTTTATGCTCCATTAGGAACACTTTGCATGTTTTCTCCCCCTGCTTCTGAAAATAGGAAGATTCAAGCTCCTCGCTGGGTTAGATGTGCAGGGATGCAACTCATTTGCTCTCCAATCTGGCAATATTTTCTCTGTATTATGAATTATCTCAGGTACCCAGAGTCTTTCCTTAATATCTCCTGGTTTGAAATTTCTTTCCAAGAAGAGATTCTTTTCCTGAGTGTCTATTATTAAAATGACTTCTTTGCTTTTCTATTTTCTCTCCCTTTATATAGTATCTCTGCAAAACACTGCCCTAAAAAACCTGGTTTAAATGCCTTTCTGACTATCCAACCCGCCAGCCCTGGCTGGTATTTATTCTCCTTTTTTTTTCCCTAACAAAATTCCTTGTTTTTTATTCTGCTACCAGCAAAACCATCTTCCCAAATCTCAGCCCTGTTGGAAAACCATCTGGCTTTTCCCCTGCCTGGGTCTTCTGCGAGCAGCAGCTAATTACTCGAAAGGGTGGGCTGCGAAGGATTTTTGCATCATTGCAAGAATACAGCCCCTATTATTCTACATGCCATGCAGCCTTTTAGGGAATTAAAAAGGCATAACGAGAAACATCTTACCCTGCTCTGAAGGAAAATAAACTACGGTGAAGTTTCTCCGTTCATCTCAAAAGAAAATGCCAGGGTAATCCGAGACAGGGACCGGCTGGGAGGGAGGAAGGGAGGGAAGGAAGGAGGGAGTGAGGGGTACATGTGTGCTCGTATATGTTTTCAAGAGATGAGATTTGGAAGATGCTGCTGAAACACTGTTTGGAGCCCAGAGATTTTAATACAAAACACTTCAAGGACACGCTGTCTGGGAATAATTCAAAGTTTGATCGGGAAACTCTTTCTAAGATCAGGTTTTCCCCGCTGAATATGTACGTGAAGGGGGGTGGGATTTATACCATTATCCTGGACTTTTACCCTTCTCTCCATGTTAAAGCCTCCCACCAGCTTCCTTTCCCCTCCCTGCTCCTGCTTCTTCTCCCAGACTCATCCAAAATCCTTTGGAAAAGAGTTTAAAATATTCATGGAAAGAGAGGAGCAGAGACCATCAGCTTTTACACAGCAGCTCGTGATTTTAAGGGCTGGAGCCGACGCGCACATTAACCTACCCACGGCGATGCCCTCCTGCCTGCTCTACTTATTCAATCCCGCTGGGAAAAATAGGGAACAAGGAGGGGAGAAAAAGAAAAGAAAGAAAACAAAACAAGACCCAAATGAAAACCACATCGAGCCTCAAACGAGAGGAAGTTCAGCGTGGGATTCATTGTCTGCCCGAGCGCCGAAATGAAGGGCTCGGCTTGTGCCGGGCACACAGTGCCCTCCAGAGACACATCGGGTTCTCCCTGAGGAGATGCTTTCCTAAAGGACCCACAGAAAAGCCCTTTTCCCCTCCATATCGTTTTAAAATGTCTTTTCTTCTGGCTCAAATAGCTGAGGGTAGCAGCCAGCTCCAGAGCCTGCCTGCAGCAGGGCAGTCAGGGTATATTAAGGGTGGATGTACCTGGTGTTTGGGGCACCCAGTGTTTAAGGCACCAGCATTTAGGGCACACTAAGTGAGGGACCCCCCTGCTAACCCTGCACCTCCCAGCCTGCAGCACCTGCATCCCATCAGGCCAAGAAGCCTTAAAGAGAGGGAAGATGCTCTGGGATGGAGCCACCCCTTTGCTGCAGAGCTTTGGGGTAAAGCACCCAAGGACCTGCTGGTGGCACAGAGGGGGACCCTCAAGTAGAAACTCCACTCAGGGCTCCTGTGTTTGCAACCTGCTTTATGGGTGCAGAATGGTGCCCCTGGGACAAAGGAGCTCACCCAGCCTTGGGGACAAGAAGTGGCACTGGAAAGCAGGATAGGGGAGGGATAACACCAGGCTGGCATCCCAGTTAGGCACAATTGATATTTAATATTTTTTCAATAATAATAATAATAATAAGCCATAAACCAGCTCTTTTTCCCCCATCAGAATTAATTAATTTTCAATTTACCACTTCTTTCTAGCAAAGCAAAAAAAAGGGAAAACTTCCCTCTCTCTGCCTAGAAAATGAGAGGGAAGTTTGTGAGAGAGGAGAGATATTGAGGAGGAGGAGGAAGAAACCAGCATTTTTCAGAACTAGTGTTTCTAGCTTTGGGAAGTTTGCATTGGGAAGTTTCCCATTTCTCTTAAGGACGTGTGGAACAAAGCTGAAAGGAAGATGGCTCATTTTCTATCAAAAATGATTCATCCTGTTTCCAACAGCACCAAACTGCTTCTGTGACCTTATGATTAAGAGAAAACAGAATAAATTGTTATTTCACTCGTGGATGAGGTGGGGTGATGCTGGCTCTGAATATTTTCCACCTACTGAAACACTCACTGATGGTTTCTCTAGACCACCATTAGGATCACTGAGTTACAAGAAGATTTTCCTATTCCACTTGCAGAATTCAGTTTTCTTTTAAGGAAAACTACCTTAAAACCCAAAAATCAATCCATGCTCCCAGTTAAAAACCAGGGAAAGAAATTCATACCCAGTTTGAGCCACATTCAGGTTTTTTAAGGTGACAAACCCCATCTTAATGCATAAAATAATAGCCTGGGTTTATGATGGGAACAGAAATCAGTAGCTTCAGCAATAGCGAGATGCCCCATTGGGCTAGCTGGAGATCCTAGTACAGGATAACTGGGTGGCATTGCCCCCACTTCCGCATCCTCTGCTCCTGTTTGAGAGCAGATCCATCCATGAGTGTTGAATATCTGGGGTGATGAGGCCCCAGAAGAGAAAAACCACTTTGCAAAGGGGCTTTTCTGAGCCCTGGATGGAGCCAGATCAGATCTCCAGAGCTGGCAAGCGGCGTGGGGAGGAAGTTGTTAACATTTTGGTATGAGAAGGTTCCTGCTCATCCTTTCAGCCGCGCCATTCAAGCCGGGCACGTGAACAGTTACGGTGACGAGCACAAAACCCCTGCACAAAACACCGCAGAGTGACCCAGTAGCTAAAAGCTCATTTGCATCCATTAAGAGGCCTGAGCCGAGTTCAGAGCTATTAGCACAGACCTGCTCCCCCTCCTCCCCGTCCCCCTTACCTGCCCCATGAAAGGTCCCTCTCTCCGGCTGAAGCTCAAGGGATCGTGCTGGGCTTGACACCTATCAAGTGACAGAGAGAATAATTCACTCTGAAACAGGATGCATCCCCAGGGCCAGGTGCTGAGGCCTCCGAAGAGGCGGCTCCGCAACGATTTGGGCGGCTTTGCTCCTCCAGGAGAGGTATGGATGTGCCCAAGCACTTCCAGCTCTACCCATGGAGTCAGGGAAGGGGGTGGCCATTCCTAGGATGAGGAGGGGAATGATCAGGGATTTTATTCCCCCTCCTTGCCTTCTGATGAGCAATGGGGTTTAAACCTAGAAGAGATGGGGTGTCTGTGTTGGCATAAGCTTAGCAAGCAAAGAGCAGGTTTATTTGCATCTGCGAGCATCCCCTGTCTCCTTTGGAGGTCTCCAGGGATGCTGAGATGCTCTATGGGACACTTTCCCAGAGAGGTTTCCCCAGGAGGAACTCACCTCTTTCTCCGAGGGAACATCTCAGTAGCATCCCAACAAGTCCTCCTCAGCTCTTGGTAAACTCCGCACCCAAGATTACTTTCAACACGAAATCAGTGCCCTAAAGCTTCCTACACTTGGAGCTTCTACACTGAAGCTTCCTAATGAAGAGGATGAGGAAGATCCTAATGAGGGATCATGGGCAGCAACTCTACATGCAGCCCATGGCGACCACATCTGTGAGTGCCATCGCTACTGTGGCAGCCCCAAAGGATGTGGCACGACTGGCCACAAGCACCTTGTGCCTGCATCACCAACTCGTAATGTGTGTGCACCAGAGGATGGACCCATGGACACAAGGATGAGGGATGGGGATTGCCACCGGTGGTCCCCACTCAGGCTTGGCACCACATGATGCTCACAATGCACAATGTGACAGCCCGGAGATGGGTTGTGGCTTCCAGGGATGGATCCCAATGCTCAAAGCTGTTGTAAAACCTCCAGGATGCTGGGACATCCTTCTCCGTCTCGCATTGTCTACCTCTCACACTAGACGGTTCTCATTAAGCCCCGCAATTGATCTCCTGTCTTTAAAGGAAACAAGAAAGAAGGAACAAACTGAAAGGGATCCTCCTTCCTTCAGCCCAGGGGAACAAATCTGGCTTTAATTTCTTTTCCTTTTGTCATTCCAGTCAGGGATTTCACTTTAACGATGCTGCCTTCCCCATTCCTCTTCTTCTGCTCTTCGAGAAACAGGAAAATACCCCCTTGTGCTTTCTGTGTTTCCTCCCTTTGTTCTCCATGCCGCTTCTCTGATCTATGAAAGGACTTTTCTTTCCCTATATCTTTCTTGTTGGGACCCCCAAAAAGTGGTTGTCCCCACCCCAGAGTTCAGAAGAACCACTCTGTGGCTTGCTCTGATGTTTCTGCCTGGCACTAAATAGCTCTTCTCCCATGGGAAGGTGCTGGAGGACCACACTTTTGGAGCTATCCTTTGGGAAGGGGCTTCTAATTCATGCTACTGAATCGCTTTGATTTCCAGTAATGGGAGAAAATCTACTCCAGCATCCAGTATAATTCATACCCAAACAGTAGGAGGAGGCTGACAGACTGATCCACCGGGATTAACTTCCCTAAGAGATTAAATCCTACACAGCAGTGCTGTGGAAGACCCAGGAGAAGTGGTAAAAGTCACCTCCTACCCCTGACTTGTGGGGAGACCCTCAGTAGCACAAATCACAGTGGTGCACATGGAGGACCCTGTGCTGGTCCGAGGGAGCGTGATGATGATATCAGGATATGAAAAGCAGGGTTTAGGGGTTAAGGAGAGAAGGGGCACGGAGCATAATGGTCTTTTAATCAGAAAATGAGACCAAAATAATGGCTTCTTAAGAGGAAAATGAGACTAAAATATGTTTTTTCTTTTGGCATATGCATCAAGAAGTTATTAAAAGGGACTGGTTAAATATCTCATTAATGAAGATGAATGATGCCTCAGATTTGTTTTTAAACAGTTCAAAGCAGGGTTTTTTTCCTGACCTCCCAAAGTGTGTGTGTGGAGGGGGATCTCAATGGCTTAAATCATTCCTTTTTTCCCTCTTTTTAAAGCAGCTTAAACTGATTTCAGTGCTGGAGCTGCTGCTGCACACCCTGGGAGGGAGAGATCAGGCTGGGACATGAGAACATCACTTTGCCGAGTGCACAAACACATCAGGGATCTCGGGGGCTGCTCTGCAAATCTCACACATGAGATGTTTATAGCTGGGACTGAACAAGCTTCCTCCTGCTAGAAAGCACATAAGAGAGCCTGGGAAGAACCAGTTCCAGGGAAGGAGGCACCTCATTGCCCTAAAAATCACAGCTGAACCTTCCCCAGATGGCAATCTCTGAAGGATGTGTGCTGTCCCACCATTATGTTCACCATCATCATCCCTTGGTCACCATCACTATGTTCATCATCCCATGGTCCAGGCGTCCCAGCCTGGAACACCAAGCCTTGTCCTGGGGACCAGGTCAGATGAGGTGTCTGCCTGAGCTCTCATTCACATGTCAAACCCCAAGGCTGCTCCATGAATCCCAAAAAACCCCAAATAAAAAGTATCCCAGCACCTGGAAAAGTCAGAGACGGGAGGGAGCGGAGGGCAGGGGAGGAGCATGTTTTCAGATTGGTTTTTGATACACAGCCTAAACTAAGGCCCAGAGGAGCTTCTTTTAAGAATGATTACATTAAAATAGCCCTCTCCATTACACAGACACTAATAGAGGCTCAGTGCATTATTCCTATCAAAGTGCAATTTGCATTTACAAAGGGGATGCTGGGATGTGATGGATGGGGAGGGAATGGAGAAAGGCTTGTAAAGCCGAGCGTGCTCATCTTGGAGTAACTTTCAAGCACAAGGCGGTTTTTCTTACACCTTCCCCTCCAAAGAAACTCGTGACATCTGCTTAAATGAACATTCAGGCTCTCGCCTTTCACCCCACAGCCCATCAATAAAAGCTGGAGGAGCGGAGGAGAGGGGATATTCATTTATCTTCATTAGGACTCTGGCCAGCTCCTCTGATCACCACGTCGGCGTCACCGGGGAGAGAAAAAGCTACTGTTCCTTTCCCTGGCTTCCCTCCCCACACATGCACGTCCCACCACCAGGCTTGGAAGCATCTCAGGGTGGTGAGATCCCACTCAGCATCTGCCCTCAGCCAAAGGAAAAACGGGATGTGGGGGGTATTCCCCTTTTCTCTTTCTTCCAGGAGAAGAGTGGGCAGCAAGGGGAGAGTGAAGGAAAAGGCAAATGAATGTCACGAGATACCCATCAGTGGAAGCAGATGAAAGAGGATGGGAACCCTATTAGGCAGAAGATGAAATGAGTGGTATCTGGCTTGAATATCTTAAAGGGGTGCTGTCTGGCCTGAAAGCTCAGCCCCCATCACCAGTCTCCACTTCACCTACTTGCATTAGGTGCTTAGAGGCCTGCTTCTTCTTTGGAGAGGTACTTCACCCTCCCTGCCCTGCTCAAGGTT
Source organism: Coracopsis vasa (assembly GCA_026283785.1). Taxonomy (NCBI): domain Eukaryota; kingdom Metazoa; phylum Chordata; class Aves; order Psittaciformes; family Psittacidae; genus Coracopsis; species Coracopsis vasa. The sequence goes on from JANHGB010048679.1 coordinate 15,335, forward strand.
GCCTACCATGGATATGCAGAAAGACCCCCTCCTTCAAAGCCCTCTAAAACCCTTCTGGGACAATGAGGAACAGAGCCACCTCCTGCTGTGCTCAGAGATGTCACACAGTCATCTCTGGGATATCACACAGTTGTCACTGGATACTCTCCTATCTCTTCCCATGAAGGATGCTCCTGGGAGCCAAGTACTGCCAGTCAAGTACTTATGGAGTGAACAGAGACCTTGGTCCTAAGCCACTCACCAGGCACCAGCCCCAGCAAGAGATGACACAGTGTGGAGGAAGGGGTGATTCTTTCCCTTTTGGCCCTGGTGTGACCAAAGGAGGACCAGCTCCTGCTCTGGCCAGCATAAGAGCACCACAGTCCCCTCTGCTTCACCATCCCCACTCATACCTCAGCCTTGTTCACCACCAGCAAACACACCCTGAAAAGAAAAATCCCAAGAGCAGAGCTTGTGACTGCTGGCATTAAAGATGATGGATTGAAGAGCAGTGTTGCTCTCACAGCGTTTTACAGGCTTCCCCAACAGCAGCTTTTCTGCTTCACAGGCAGTTATTGCCTCTATTTTCTCTCTGTTTTATGGGATTAACAACCATATCACCTCTGCCCTTCCTAACCTACTGTTCTGCCTGACAACCACCTCTCTTGCCTAATTGCCCAACTGACATCGTTAAGTCACAGTCATCCTCAGCCAGGACCTGGCTTGAAGTGTGCTCTATTCTGGACCTACAGGAAGGTTCACGTGCATGAAAACATGTCCAGCTCCACTCAGAGAAGATGCTTGCAGAAAACACTGCTTCTTCCTAAGGCCCACCATGGGGCTCCAGAAATGGGAAAGAGCAAACAAATTCCTTTCTCTTACAGCTCATCTGCCCTTGTGACTGGAGCTGGTTTGAGCATCTCACTGTTTCACGAAGTGCTGCAGAAAAGATGTATACAAGGGCGTTCAGCTGCTTCCATGTTAGCCATCACTGAATGCATAGGATCACAGAATCACCTGTGTTGGAAAAGACCTTGAAGATGATCAAGTCCAACCATTAACCCAGCACTGCCAGGGCCACCACTAAACCATGTCACCGAGAGCCATACTTACATGGTTTTTGAACACTTGTGCTCCAGGCCCTAAGCATCTGAAAGCTTATTCTTGTTTGCTGCCTTCCCTCCCACCCCAGCACAGAGCAGCTCTATCAAACCACAGCAGTTTTCCACCCCCAGCCCCAAGCAGCATTACTTTCTTCCTTTTCTTTTCCTGTTTGCCGATGGAGGAGCATGTTTGGACAAAGGCAGACAACGCGTAAAGAGCTGGGAGTAGCTATCTCCAACCAAGATTGACCTTCATCCCCATGGTCATGCTCCTGCTGGCAGCCCCAGCAACCTCCCCAAGCATGGTGCAACTCTATGCCAGCGTGGCTGCACCTTGCTCAGAAATCCAGTGTGCTCTGTGGTACCCTCTATGTGCTACACAACATCTGGGATGGCCCTCCACATCCCGTGCTGAGGTCCTGCTGCCTTATGGGTGAGCATAGTCATGAGCATTGCAGCAGATAAGAGCAAACTCCTCCTTATTCTACTTTCTAGGATATTTCCTAGTATATGGTGGTCTTCAGCTCATGCCAACCTACTCTTGGTCAGGTGATAGCTCCCCATTGCATTGACTACACAAACTATATTGTTAAGGCAAGTCTCAGTTGCCCACAGAGAGGTACAAAGTGGTGTTTGAGGTGCTCAGGGTATCCAGGTTGTCCATACGGAGCTGATGATAAGAGCTCAGCACCTCTGGGAGAGTTGCATCCTCCTTGAACAACAGCTGGAGGGCTGGTGGGCTCCCCAGCTCTCTAAAACTGGTACTGGCCTCACATCTGCAGCTGAATAGCATCTCTACATTCAGGTGTGGGAGTCTGGGAGCTGAATCTTGCCCAGTGTTCAGCTGGAACCCACTTACTGGGGACAGGAATAACCCTCATTTATGTTACTGGGATAAGGCAGGAAGGACCCCAAGGGCAGTCTCATTCAGGGAGCCCCAGATTTCATAAGCAGAGCAGTAAACTGCTTAGTTCCTAATTTTGTCAAAGAAAAATGCATGTTGTGGGGGACTCAAGGGAGGAAGGGATGAGGATGCTGCTGTGTCTGCAGCAGCACAACTGCTTTAAGAACACCTCTTCCCAGCTGACTTAGCCGCAAGATTATTGACATGATCTGGGTTTGAACAAAGAAGAAAGAAAACCTTAAAGCAGTGTTTAAAACCACTCTGTTACCAGATTGTTTCGATGAACCAGCTTGCATCCTTACTATTGACAAGGCAGAAGCTCCCAACACCTCTCAACCCCAAAGCTGGGAAGACCTGAGCTGCCTTCTCCACAGCGCTGAGCACAGCTCAAATCCCTCCAGATGCATATTCCTGTCATGGCATTCAGCCCATTGCTGACTCCATATCCATGCAGAGGCTCCCATGCAGCATCCACTCCAGCACAAACCACTCCCAACTCATTGCTCCTCCCTCTTCTCAGACCTCCACGGATGGAGACACTGCACCACTACAGCCCCCAACACAAATCCCTGTCCTCACCATAGAGGAATGTTCCTCCTAACTTCAACCTCTCTGGATGTAATTTAAACCAATTACCTCCTGTCCCATTCCTGGTGAACAAGGAGAACAGTTCATTCCCTTCCTCTTTCCAGAAGCCTGTTACATATTTGTAGACTATTATATAGATTTCCTAAACTAAACAACTGCAACCCTTTTGATCTTCCTTCCTTCCTTCCTTGGCCATGATTTCCAGTCCTCCAGTCTCTTTTGCAGCCCAGCATCAGATTGTCTCCAACCAGTCTGTGTCCTTCCAGCACTGCAGCCCACAGATTTGAGCCCAGAGGTCCCAACAGCACCAAGCTGGAGAGGGAGGCTGGATGCTTGGGCCATGCCCAGCAGAACCAAGTTCACACATTCCATTTCCCATCACTTTTTAATGGGGCAAATGGATTCTCTGTGAGCATCCGCTCTTCCCAGCTCTATCTGGGCATAGCACTTCCCAGATCCAGATGCACTCAGCTTCCCTTGGGTGCAGTTTTCCCAATGGGGTGGGGAAAGCAGCCTTAAAAAAATATTTAGAAGGAAGCCAAGCAACTAAGGTGTGTCTCAAAGCCCAAGACATACGTTAGTCATCAGCTTATCTATATGGGAACAGGGTCAGGGTGACTCCGGGGTTAAGGATGTCCCACGTCACATTCACCTGCTTTCTAGTAGTCCTTGGAGGGGGAAATTGTAAAAGACTGTCCACTAGATGAGTAGGAAAACAAAAGTACAATAAACCAAAAAACAAGGAAAAAAAGCCAAAAATCCAGGAAGAATTCAGTCCCCTCTGCAGTGAGGAACTTCCTCGGCGAAATTCCAGCATGCAAATCCCGCCCGCCCATCCCACCTCCCCGGCAGACAGGCAGATCCAAAGTGCCATGTAAGCACAAGGGTTTTATGAGGAATGGCATGGGAAGAGGAGGAGCAGACAGCTCGGGCAGCCTCGGATGGTGGCGGAGATTTCTCCTGTGCCAGTTGATACACGCACTGCTGGGTCCCAGGTTTTGGTGGGTGGGAAGCATGGGAAGAGCCAACTGTGCCCCATCAGTTGATGGAAAGATGAGAGCTTCTTGTCTTTGCTGTCAGGAATTAGGCCTTTCCCGGTGACAATATCAGCTGCTGCAGACATGAGCCTTCATCAGCAAAAATAAGCATCTTGGATAAAGAAAAATAATTAAAAGTGATGCTACTGTAAATTAATATGAATGGCTGCAATTAGAATTAATTACTATCACTGAGGTATTCACGGCTGCATGGTTGGTAACTGTCCAGGATGTAAAGACTGGAACTGTAGGTTTGAGCCTGGTTGCTCATGTCTGAGCTGCAGAAGCACTGAGGTTACATCTGCACCAACACAATGGATGTGTTTGGGATCATCCTCCAGCTCCGAGGCCATCTGGCCAAGGACAAGTCTTTGCCCATTGAATTGATCTCCCCAGCCTGCCAAAACAGAGTGGCCACATCCAACCTGCCTATTGGGAAGGGTCTGGGGCCAAGCACACTCCTGAGCCAGGCCTGGGAATTACTTGGGTGAGTGCTAATAATTTACCAGGGAGGATAATTGGTGTCTGAACCCGGGAACTGTTTAATTTGCTGGGATAGACACAGCCTCAGGGCTTTCCATGCAGCCCTACCCCGGGAAAGCATCCCAGAGGCTTGAAAGCACTCGAGCAGGTGTGAAATGTTTTCCTGGGTTAGGCTGAAGGGATTGGTCTGAAGGTGAAGTCAGTGGTGGGGAACTCTTGCCCTGGTAACCCCAAAAGGCCAGTCCTGACGTATACTGTGCTCAGTGTCCAACACCAGGCTGGGTTTTCACCCTCATGCACTCCTTCCAGCACCTTGGGGCCAAACCCCAGAGAGATTCTATCTACCCCTGCATGCCACCACACGTGTGCAGGAGCCTGCAGACAAAGCTCACAAACCGATCCTGAAGTCAGGAAACACTGGAGCCAGGCAGGAAAGCTGCGACTTCACCCCTCCTGGGGTCTGGATGTGTGGGATCATCCCAGGTCTACTTGTTCATGGGGATTTTCTGCCTGTGTAGACACCACAGTGAAGCTTTGGATGCTGAGATGGCCAGAACATCATCCTGAAGGCAATGCATAGCCCAGTCTGCCCTTGGGGATGAGCTGGCTTTGCATCCCTTCTGCCATGTTGACAGCAGAGTTGTCTTCCCCCAAGCAATGATGGAGAAGGGGGAGTTTTGTCTGAAGCAGAAACTACTGCACAGTGTGTGGCTGAGCTGCTGGGTCCACAGGTGAGATGAAACAGCTCAGGAGGGTGGGAAGTCAAACTTACACAGAGCTGGATCCATTGCTTCCTGGGAAGCTGGTGGTTCCTGTGGAGAGCAAAGAGCATCCCAACTGATGCTGCCCACATCACTTCTGCACACCAAGAGCTTGCTCCAAGCTGCATCACAGTTCCAGGGGACTTTTGACTAGGCCCTTAACAATAAAATACAGGTTGTATGCGTGCATCACCCCTGTCTGCACTCACCCCTTAACCTGGTAAGGCTCTCATCCTTCTGGCAGGACATGCTATCTGTATGTACCATGTACAGGTAGCATGAAGCCCAGCTGTGCTATGTGCTCCTACCTGTAAATCCCTGTTGAGATACCTCCTTCCACCACCCATTTTGAGATGAACAAAACATTCCTAGCTGCTTTAGCCATGAAGTATCCAAAGGGATCTGAACCCTTATACCAGGTATGAAGAGGCTTCAAGCTTCTCTCCAGCCCCATGCTGGGCATGTTTTGCAATAAGACTCCAAACCAATCCCACCAAGGAAGTTAATTCCACAGCCAAGTTCTGCACCTCTCAAGCAATTGCCTTTCCATAGCAAGGAAAGAAGACTCCTTGAAGCAGGATATCTCTCAGTGGGACACAACAGACTGTGATGGGGTAGGGAGTATGGGGTTGACTATCACAGACACACAGTGAATGCTCAGCCTAGAGCCTCAGGCTGTTGCCCCGGCCGCCCCGGCCCCGAGCGCCCCGGAGCCAAGCCTGTTCAAAGACCTGGTGAAGTCGCTGGTCAGC
>JANHGB010048681.1:0-12845 GCA_026283785.1 Coracopsis vasa
CTCCATCTTCTTGATAGCCTCTTCATAGGCATTGGAAGTCTGCTGTTACATCCCCCTGCAGCCTTCTTCCTGGGCTAAACAAGTCCTGGTCTGTCAGCCTCTCCTTATGCTGTACGCGATGTTGGGCTCCAGGCCTGTGACCATCTTGGCCATCTTGACCATTCTTCTCCCCAGACTGCCCCTGGCCAGTCAATTCCCAGCATAGGTTTTTGCAGGGACGTTTTCCTTACTGGGTGCAGGACTTGTTGAACTTCAAAAGGTTCCTGTCAGCCCATCCCTCCAGCCTGTCTGGGTCCCTCTGGATAGCAGCTATGACCTAGAGGTCAGTTACCCAGCCATCTAGATCATAAACTAGCTTGGACACGAGACCATTGTGGCAGGTAATTTTGGGAGCCGAGGTTGGACAGCATCCACTGCTCCCTCCACATCCTCCAATCTGGTCACTTTATCGTAAGAGGCAGTCAGGATGCTCAGATGTGATTTATATCTGTAAATCCACACTGACTGTTCCCAATCACCTTTTCTTTTATGTGCTCATATGCATTGCAGTGGTTGTTTTTTTCCTCTTCTTCATTGAAACTTTTTTTTCTGCACTTAAAAAAGAAACCTCTCTGGAAAAATCTGCCCCTTATCTGAGCTGGTGCCTCTTGAGGGGGTGTGGGAGCCAGGCTGGGCATCAGTCCACAGTCACTGGGGCAAAATCCAAATCAGGCTTTGTTTTTCCATGCTCTGTCACGTGTGTACTGCCAGTGTGAAAATACTCTGTGGGACTGCTATGATAGCCAAAGAGCTCAGTCCAAATCCAGTCTGGATCTTGAGCAGAATTGCCCTGGCTCAAATGCCATGTAACACAGAAATTAATCAGCTCCCCAGAGCTTGCTTGTGCCCACAGCAGGTGAGGACGTGGCTCCCAGGCCTGATCTGCTCAGTGCCTGCTCCTCTGTGTTCATTTCAAAGCAGCTTGCTTTGACCAGGAGGTGCTGAGCAGCTCTGCTCTCCACTTGTATTGAGGTTGAGCTATGCCCAGCGTAGAATCATAGAACCATACAATAGTTAGGGTTGGAAAGGACCTTAAGATCATCCAGTTCCAACCCCCTGCCTTGGGCAGGGACACCTCACCCTAGACAATGTTGCCCAAGGCTCTGTCCAACCTGGCATTGAATGCTGCCAGGGGTGGAGTGTTTGAGCAACCTGTTCCAGTGCCTCAGCACCCTCATAGTAAAGAACTTCTTCCGTATATTTAGCCTGAACTTCCCCTGTTTCAGTCTGAACCCATCACCCCTTGTCCTGTCACCACAGTCCCTGATGAAGAGCCCCTCTGCAGCATCCTTGTAGCCCCCTTCAGACACTGGAGGCTGCTCTGAGGTCTCCACGCAGCTTCTCTTCTCCAGGCTGAACAGCCTCAACTTTCTCAGCCTGTCTTCATATGGGAGGTGCTCCAGTCCCTTGATCATCCTCATGGTCTTTCTCAACCTTGTTGATTCTATGATTCTGTCAGGCCATACAGTACAGAAGGGTTTTGGAATATATACCTCCACTCTAAATAGTCTTTTTCAGACACCCGTATGTATACTGCAAGGGATAGGCCAGAAATCAAACACAGTACAACATAGTGCATATGCTGTGCAGCACCATAGGTCTACATATGCTGCTTTGGAGCTACAGAAGTCTTGCATTCAAGACCCCTCTGCTTGCCAAGCCAACCATTATCACAACACTTCAGCTGGGTTATGTCCAAATTACCACCATGTAGGGTGTGCACTCACTGGTTACTTAGCACAACAATGAAACTTAATCAGTAGAGAACAACGTTTCTTCATGGAGAAGCTCATTTCTGTTACTCTGACCTCTGATAGCAAGGGAGCAATATGTTGCTGCCTTTGGAATTGAGTCACCTCAGTAGGAGGACAAGGATGATGAGTATTGAAGGTTCTTTTCAATATTAAGTCTTCAAACACATGAGAGCCCAGCTTGTATGGATGCCAGCCCCTCCTTTTGGCAGGCTGCAGGATGTCTTGTTGTATTCTACAGCCAATTTGTTGACTCTAATTAGCAATTTGGGAATAGAGTAAGAAGAAAAGAGAGCTCAAAATGGAGTGCACGCTGCCATGCTACAGTGGGACACAGAGTCTGCCACTATGACTGGATTAATGTAGGTGAACATACATTGCATCAAGGTGTTTCTTCAAAGCCAGCTATGGGTGTGAGTAGCGAGATGGGATGGGAAAGGACAGGATAGGATAGGTTGGAAAAGACCCTTAAGATCACAGAGTCCAACCATTAACCAACACTGCCAAGTCCACCACTGAACCATAGAATGGTTTGGGTTGTAAGGGACCTTGAAGCTCAACCAGTTCCAACCCCCTGCCATGGGCAGGGACACCTTCTACGAGAGCAGGTTGCTCAAAGCCCCATCCATGTCCCCAAGTACCGCATCTGAAGGTCTTTTCAATACCCACAGGGATGGTGACTCTACCACTTCCCTGGGCAGCATCTTCCAAGGCTTGACAACCCTTTCTGGGGAGAAATTGTTCCTCATCCCCAGTCTAAACCTGCCCTGGTGCAGCTTGAGGCCGTTTCCTCTTGTCCTGTCCCTTGTTCCTTGGAGCAGAGACCGACCCCACCTCACTACAACCTCCTGTCAGGCAGTTGTAGGGAGCAATAAGGTCCCCCTTTTCGCCCCCTTATGAGCCTTCTCCTCTCCAGACTAAACATTTACTGAAGGTGCACTCAGTCTCCTCATCCAAAATCATCAATGAAGGTATAAAAGTGGCCCTAATACCAAGCCGTGAGGGACACCACTTGTGACTGGTCACCAGCTAGATCCTATCTGTAACAATCTCTTAGGATTCAGTTGAGAGAGATATTTTCAGTTGAGAGAGATATCTATTTTGCTTAAATTATATGCTTAAATCTTTGCCACACTACAGCAGTAGATAAAAAAAAAAAACCGCCCAAACCACTGCTAATTACTTTCATTTGGCTGCCAAGAATTCACCTTTGAGTGAGTGAAAACCACTCATTCAACTTTTCAAATGCAGTTAGGTTCTATCAGAGGTCAGGTAGTAGAGTGGGGTGGGCTTTATTTCTTTGGGTTTTTGTTTCTAATACTAGTAAGTAAAATTATTTAGATAGTTACAGCAATACATTGTCACAACTGGGTTGTTTCTTCACTGCCCTGCCAATAGTCTCTTTTTATCTTGGTCATACCCAGTTATGGCACTGAATAGAAGAATATTCTTGCTTTCCGGAGCATGAGGACCGAAAATAGGCGTGCTTTGGTTTGAAGTTAGAATCTTAGAATCACAGAATGGTTTGGGTTGGAAAGGACCTTAAGATCATCCAGTTCCAACCCCATGCCATGGGCAGGAACATCTCACACTAGACCATGTTACCCCAGGCTCTGTCCAACCTGGCCTTGAACACTGCCAGTGATGGGGCAGCCACAGCTTCTCTGGGCAGTGCCTCAGCACCCTCACATGGAAGAACTTCTTCCTTAGATCTAACCTGACCTTCCCCTGTTTCAGTCTGAACCCATCACCCCTTGTCCTATCGCTGCAGTCCCTGATGAAGAGTCCCTCTCCAGCATCCTTGTAGCCCCCTTTCAAGACACTTCCTGCTCTAAAGCAGTTATGTATTTACACAAGGTGACAGCAATTTACTCCTGGCTCTTAACTGGTCAGCAATGGATGCAGGACCCCGTTGGTGCTGTCAAGAAAAAGTCTCATTAGAGAGGACTCTTCTTTCCCCATCCCTGGTGATACTCCTTTCTCCTGGGGTGAATTCAGAGGAGCCATGCACTGGTGACATCTATTGAGCTGCCTTGCTCTCTGTGCGTGTGAAATGCTCAGCAACACAGAAGACATGGCATATGATTTACACTCTCTCATTCCACTGCCATTAACTCCTGAGAATCACCCTGGTTCATATCTGCTATAGCAAAAGACAAAACAGCAACAACAAGATTGTCCAGGGTGTGATTTGCACCAGGGAACAGCCCTGGCTTGGTGCAGGCAGCAGCCATCACTGGAGCTCCTACTCTGCCATCCTGCTCCCCTCATCCTCAGCTGCAGCAGCCCCAGCATGTGGGCAAGAGGCCTGGAGATGCCCTCATGAGGAAGATGTGATGGCAACAGTCCAAATAAAGCAGTGGGGGACAGTATCTAAAGAGTCAGGGATTATTGTGTTTGCTGGTTTCTCCCTCTTCTATTCATGGTGTCTTGGATTCTGACACTTCAGCCAGCAATTTTAACCGAAAAAGACCCTAAAAATGATGTAGGTCTCCAAAAACCTGTGCTGAAAATCTTGGAAGTCCTTTATTTTGAGAGCAAAATGTAAACTAAACCAGGACAGAGAAGTTTAAGAGCAGCACTTAATAAAGAAGCAAGTGCAAGAATCCCAGTTGACCATCCTGATGTCAGTGTGTGATAACATTTATGACATTAATATAATGGATGATGACCTCTGTTGCCTTGTCTGACTGACAATAGTTCATACAGAACATGGTACTTATCACCCTGGTCCTTCCATAACAAAAATCACTTCAATTCTCTCAGCTGTGTCAGCAAAACATGTACTCATAAGCGCTGATCTCATCTCTGGGAGAGCAGCATCAGGAGCTCCTTTTGAGCTTTATGTCACCTAAAATCTAGAGTGAAATCGAAGCCCAACTGCAGCAAACTACCCTGTGCCTAACTCTACCCCACAGGCTGCACCATGGCAGCCCTGATCATGTTAAATGATTTACTGAGACATGTCAGAACGATGTGCCTTCCTGCATGGAAGTTATTGAAGTTCAGAATTGTCATTCTTCTGGACAAGCTGTTGAGGAAACACACAAGAGCTGGTGTGTTACAACTACTTACCTTGACCTTCCTAGGAGGGTTTTTGTTGCTCTTCAATCTCAGGGTCGACAGAACGAAATAGGTTTTCTTCATTACTTAAGGTAAAACTTCGCCATGCAATTTGTACCTGCTCTCCTGGTGCCCATCTTCACTAAACCAGGTGTCAAGATGCTCTTTTTAGATGAGCAATTTCACATGGATCATGTTGAAAAGGTGAAGGAGGAAGACGAAATTTGGGGTGTTTCCAAGAATTGACGATTTAGCACATACTAATGATGGTTGGGTGGATAAGGGGATGCTCAGTAGAGTTATACACTAGGGTCTGCCACAATCTGCTGCTTCCCTGTTTGCACTGAGCTTCCCCAATATTCAGTTGACCAAGGTGCTCCATACCATCCTCTGGCCAAGAAAGCTGGGTTGAGGCTGTTGCTGTGAGACATGAAAGACATTCATACACCATGTAGATGAGGCCCTCAGTGCCATGGGTTAGTGGTGGCCTTGGCAGTGCTGGGGTAAAGGTTGGACTTGATGAGCTTAAAGGGCTTTTCCAACCTGGTTGATTCTATGATGAGCAGCCATTTGCATCTCTGGGGCTGAAGATTCGTTTTATTCAGCTGAGAAACAAGGAGCTGGACATTTGTCACTGCTTCTGTGAAAAATATGGGCATGTTTTCTTGGGCCGTCAAATGGGACATATGGGAGCTGGATTCCATCTTTCATTAGATCTTGGAAATCCTGTCCTCCTGAGGCAATTAATTAGCATGGTATTCTTGGCTGCTAGTGTTTGCTTTCAGATTTCAGTGGCAACAGACTTGGCAACATAACTCTGGTGAGTATGGTCTAAGGGTTTAGGGTGTTAGCCAAGGCCTCCACACAGCTTTCTGCAACCCCTCAGCTTTTCCAGAGCTCCCTTATGCATGCAGATAGGTCCCATGGTATCTGTCCATGTCTTAGCTCTCTCTCTCAAAACTAAATGTAATAGTACTCTCCTGCTTCACAGGACAGATGCATTGCAGACTGTACGACAACAGAGGCCAGGCAGCACCACTGCAGTCCTCTGCCTCCTTATCCCCGTGATGGATGCTCCATCCCTGGCCATGTTCAAGAGCAGCCTGGTTTAGTGTGAGGCATCCCTGCCCACGGCAGGGGGTTGGCATTAGATGATCCGAAGGTCCTTTCCAACCCAACCCATTCTGTGATCCTATGGAGGATCTATCCTGCAAAGCTTTTCTTTGATCCTGACACAATTTAAGGCATAATCATAAGGCATAATGTCAATTGGACACATTTCTATTTCTTTACTTTCAGTTGGCCCACTGAAGATAACTGCAGGCCGTACAAACCCTTATCTGTAGGACATCCGTGGAAAACAGCATATTTCCCTATCTAAGGAAGTCATATTAGCTAGGCTCATAGGGAAGGTACACACCCCTCAGCTGGTTTCTTCTGTGTGTGATCCCTTCCAAACTATATCCCGTGTAATGTACAGCAAAACCACACACTTTAAACCTTTCAATACAACCCAGAGATATAATCTAGACTGTTTGCTTTGCTTTTGCTCCTTCAATTATATTTATAATGTCCTATAATTATAAAAATTCATGGTGGAAAAATTGTGTTAGTTACAACTACAGAAAATGTCATGCCTCTCTTCAAGAGAGATGCAAGCCAAATGTAAACCACCTATCCAACACAGCGAATAATACATCTGCCATGGGGAAGAACACCCTTTTCTTTGAGATTGGCTAAACATTAACTGAATTCTTAAGGGAAAGGGGAGAGGAGGAACCTATTTCAGTGCACCAAAAGGCTTGTGCCATTTTATAGATGCACTGGCTACTATTATTGCAAATAAGTAGTTGTGTATATAGGAGCTCACTGAATTGACCACGACTGGATGTGTTTGAAGTCACAAAAGGCGTATTACAAAGCTGTTTGAAACAGATGTGCTCCTACCCTCCGTTTAAAATGAGTCCATGGTGTTAATTCAGGAAGCCTTTGCAGTCATTAATGCACAATCACACACTTTCTAAACATGTATGAAAGGAATTAGGTAGAAGAAAAGGAAAATATCACTAAACAGTAGCTGCAATGTTTGATGCTCCTTCCAGATATCTGATTGGAATAAGAAAATGCAAAGCAATACATGTAGGATTGTCTGTTTTCACTTGACGTAGCTAGGACTTACACCTTAAATACTCTGGGATTGGACTTTGTTTTCATACATGCCAGACAAACCTCTATTAATTAAACCCAAAAAAATACAAGCAGAAGAGCTGAGAATTTATCCTATATAACCCATGTATTCATGTCATGCTTCTTTATACTTTCTGCCATGCTACTACCCTTATTAGTCCTCAATATCTTAATACAGTGCTTCTTCAGACTCCCTTACTCCTCCCATTAGTTCAGGCTCAGCGATCCATTTCCACACACCCAGCATTCAACCTCCAGCTCTCTGACTTTCAGCCCGTGTCTTTTACATACCACCAGGAAGGATTTTGCAGAGCACTGCCTGAAAGACACTCATTGTGCAACTAATAAGGAAGGTTTAAATACCATCACAATTCCAACTTGTACTTTCATATGCCATGAAATCCGGAATTAAGGCTCTGCCTTGCATCCCTGCTTGCACAATTGCACCTAAGTACTGCCAATGGTGTAGGAAGATCACAGAACGCCTGCAGCAGATGAAGCACGCAGGCACTTTGGACCACTGCAGCTTTTAGCTCAGGTTCCTGGCAGCTTTCTTTGGGAGCCTGGTCACCATTAAGGCCAAAGGGGAAGGCACCGGGTAAGGAATTTAAACTCCAGATTACTCTGATGCTTTTATTTCAGGCTCTTGTGCGTTGCTGCCTTGAAGTCACAGCATCTCCAGGCTCTGCCATTTAGTTTAGGCTTCAAAATTACACTTGCTCTTAAATTGTTGTGAGATGATAAAGGGAAAAATGAAATGGTAAAATGTTCGCTTTTAAAGTCATCTATTTCCAACAAATTGGGGAGGAAATATACCCAGGATTTCAGGCTGTTCCTTTGAATCACTGCTAGGGAACAATTTGGTGAGCAGGTACCATGTTTGTACGATAGGACCAAGGATCTCGGTTGGTACATGGCTGGTGTGATGGAATCTTCAGACCTGCTGTACAGATGGGAGAATGTGTTTGAAAATTCAAATCCAAAGAAGCTCCCTAAGGAAAATCCCTATGAGTAAAACCTGAAGGACACTGATCTAGCATTAATGACTGGCAATGGGAATCCTCATTGTATGGGAGAGCCGCTTCCCAATTTGTACACAAAAGTCCCCAAAACCATTGACTCTTTTCTTTACAGGTTTTAAAAGTGTAATTAGCTACATCTGGAATAAGTACTGTTTTGTGTTGACTATGGGGCTAGACTAAGCAACAGCAGCATAAGAGAAAAAAGCTCCGATATTACAATGGAATTGCTTATGGAGCTAACCACCAGCCTGGAGGGAGCTGCTCTCCCAACAAACATCCATGCAGGATGTAAACCTCTTTCATGGTGCTGGTGGCTTAGTAACTTCCACTGCAGGTGGGTATTACATTTGTACTTGTTTCCCAGCAGCACAACCTGTATCCTTCACCGAGATGCACCCATTTCCCAAGGTTATTGGCTTTCGACATCTCTCATTAGATGCTACGATGAGACAGATTTTTTCCTGCACAGATTGATGTCTATTGATATTACATTAGTTCATCAGGGTTACAAATCCCTCTGCATTGTACTACACTTCCCATTTGCTGTATCATGACAAGAGCTTTATAATATTCACTCTGGGGCACGTAAAGTGGCTGCCACCCATCCCTTGAATAAATAATTTAAGAAATTGGTGGGAAATCAGACCTAATTAGTAGGATCTGCACTCAACAAGTGCCCTTTGATTTAAATTGTATTTGTGTTTTGATAGGTATTGATTTTATGAGTAGCAGAGATGAATAATACATTTTGTATTGCTCCACTGTTCACAGCAATAATGGGACAGAAATAATGGAGGAACACTCTTGCAATGGTAGCTGCCTCTTCAGGGACCTGCATGCCTAGAGAATCCCATGGGGCAGTTAAAGGCACTCCTTAACTGCATGGAGTGGCCTGATCCCTTTTTGTTCCATTGATTTGCTGCATCATCCTGGACAAATCACTCAGCCTCTCAAAGTCTCTCCTTTTCCCTCTGTAAAGTGGAAACAGAATGGTTCCTCATCAGTCCGCAAATGGCTGGGAGACATAGGGAGAAAAGGAATAGCTACAGCCAAGTGGGCATTATCTAAGTCCTGACTGGCATTACCACATGGAGCATGGGGCAAAGAAGGGGGCCAGCAAGTGAATCTTTGTATGGGCACTGGAGAGTCTTGTATTGAACAGGCTGCCCAGGGCAGGGCTGGAGTCACCGTCCCTGCAAGTGTTCACACACCGTGGAGACGAGGCCTCAGTGCCATGGGTTAGTGGTGGCCTTGGCAGTGCTGGGAATGGCTGGACTGGATGAGCTTAAAGGGCTTTTCCAACCTGGTTGGTTCTATGATTCCAAGAGCAGTGAGACAGAGGTGGACATCACACCGCACACTCAAACCCAGCCAGGCTGCCTTGTTTTGCTGCTGCCAGTATTAACGTTCTGGTTATTTTGGCTACTCACACCTCCCTGGGTGAATTGTCTGTATTGGTTTGTGTTTCTTGATTGGATGTTAATCCCTTAGAGCAAGAGGAGTGAACAGGGTGTGGGTTGTGCCATGCACATAATCCAGGTAACACATGCAGGCTGGTGTCTTCCTGAGGCAATATCCACTCGGCATGCAGGTACAGAAGCATGAGTGGGGCCAGGGGTGAGAGAATAGAAGCAGGCAAACACATCTCTGAGACCAAAACCAAATCAGAATATACATAGGTATTTACAAGCACTGGTTTCCAGCACCCCAGCAGCTATAACAAATGCAGACTCTATGAGATAACCAGAATTATAGGAAAGCTTTATTGGTTTCTTTTCCCCACCCAGTATGCCAGCTCTGATTAGAAAGGAGAAACGTCGGCTCAACTGTGCAACACAATCAACCATGGCATCAAAGCAAGCATCAAAGTGGCTCCTCGGCTGCTGGCAAACAGTATAGGCATCAGAAAAGAGACAATGAAAATACAATGAGTAGAGATAGCAGGTTTCCCCCCATTATATCAACTCCATAGACATTCTTTCAATACAAACAGAGGCAGGATCAGCTGTGAGAGCTTGAAGTTTGCCAAGTATCATGGCAGGACTGTAAAATACCTCCTCCCCCAAACCAAGCTGAAGGAGCAGAACAAGCCAAGATGCTCTCCTCAAAACAAAGACATCCCTTCTCATAGGTCTCAGACAGTTAGCAGCATTAAGTTTTTAGTCACCCTCTCTGTCACACTCTAGCTTCAGCAAGATGGGATGAAATATCTATTAGTGCCCGTTTAGGTAGGTGCAGTCTATGCATCAAAATCACCAATGGTCTTCAAAGCCAGATATTATATTCAAGATGTTTTCCCCTTAAAGAACTGCAACTCTGAAGTAGAGGGTTTGCTATGGAAGCAAGTAGAGGGTTTGCTGTCATATGGAAGAGCAGGCGATTTATACGTATTTGCACCCTCAGCCTCTCACAGGAGAGGATTTAATTCATGTATGATGGGTTTCTTTGGGATGCATTCTCCCTTTCTTAAAGTATTTTCCATTCTCTCTGTACATTAAGACCTATATTCATCTAATCATGAGTGACATGCATTCATCACCTTAAGGTTCCCAGGCAGCAGTGCCATAGTGGCACAGGGAAGAAACGTGTATCAGACAAACAGTCTTCCTTCTTACGGATGCTCTACCTTCCTAGCTGCGGTATTTCACCCTCTCCAGCGTGTTTCCAGAAGAGATGAGCAATATTAATGATCCAGAAGGCTTTTTTTTCAGAGGATAAACACTGGAGAAGTCCTTATTTCACAAAATAGTCCAAGTAAAATGCAAACTGATTGCAAGTTTCATTCTAAGGCAGTGCCAGAGACCTCCTGGGTAACCCATCAAGCAGAGCCCGACTCCCTCTGAAGCCAACGTAAGAACCATATATGCTTTTATGAATCCTGAAATGGCCCGTGAATCTCAACTAGCATCGCACCCTCTGTTTTATAAATCTTTTATGTGGTTTTCTTCAATAAATACATCTATTTTGCCTTTTGAATCTCAGGCCCCCTTTTGAGCTGCACAGCTCTTAGAATCTTGATAGAAGAGTAGCAATATGATACCAAAAACGCATGCTTTTAACAAATGGGGAAAGTCTATATTTTTGCCAAGGAAAGTGTGGTTTAAAAGAAAGCACAGGCTCCTGCAACATCTGAATCCTGCATATTTTCTGCGGAGCATGGCACAGCTATTGACATGCTGTTGGTTTTATATGTCCCAGGATGCATGAATTATTACTGTCGTTTGGCATTTCATATTCCTAGTTCCATAGCCTATAGCAACACTTACTGTCAGCTGCAGTAGACTATACCACACCTCTGGCAATGCCTCTTATTGATCAAGCACTGCTCAGTGTTTGCCTGCTCAGTAATGCAAAGACATCCTAATTCTCCAAGACAAAAACCCACAAGTTACCGCGCTTGGGATTCCTTGTCCTTTTAAGAGGCACAGAACACATTACAGACACCTTCTCCCCTGTCAGGAGGCAAACTGATGGATGCCTTACGAGCTTCAGGTAGCACAAAAGAAAGTGCATTACACAGTAATACTAAAGCTAGAAGCTGGATGGATGCTGAGTGTTCACACACTGTGAAGACAAGGCCCCCAGTGCCATGGGTTAGTGATGGCCTTGGTTGGACTGGGAATGGTTGGACTGGATGAGCTTAAAGGTCTTTTCCAACCTGGTGGATCCTATGATTCTAACAGTGCTAATATGCAAAGTGACTATCAAAAGGACCTCAGGAATGAAAGAGGTATGCTATGGAGAGTCAATGGACTTGCAGTGACAGGTTAGGAACTTCTTAAAGAAGGACCTAACCAAAGTGAGCGATGCAGAAATCCCAGGAGCAGAAAAACTGCCCAAGGTGTTTGTGCCTATGGATGTGAAGGAAGGCAAGTGAGCTCCGTGCTTCCTGGGGTGAAACTCCCTGAGGCAGCGCAGGCACGGGTTTATGTCAGTAATAAAACACACATTGCAAATCACAGGGCAGCAGAGACTACCACGAGTGGAAAGGCACGGCAGTGACTGGTTTCTGGGCTCAGCACGCACACTCACACACACTGGAATAAGTCAAAGGGATGGTAACCTACCCTTGCCATGGGACGGGTCCTCTGAGGTGCCTCAGCTCATCACAGCATCACACCAGCATCAGCCCCAGCTTCATGGAGCTGCTTTATCTCCTGCTCCCTTAGCACTCATCCCATCCCATTGGTGGTGCCTCCTCCCAGGCCCCAGCAGACTCCAAAGCAGCTGCAGGTTTCCTCCCTGATGGAGCAGGTCAGCAGGACACAGGGATACAGGAACCAGGCAGAGGATGGAGCAGTGGTGCAGAACCTGTGACCCTTTCCAACAAAACCAGCTTTGTTTCACTTCCTTGTCTTTAAACCCCCAGGTGATTGCAGCAGATAATGCCATTGTCAGTGCAGCCTGTTAGCAGGGTTTATAGCTTTATTGGCTGCACCTTCCTCTTGCAGTTATTGCTTTAAGATGTACTCACTCTTTCACATCAGTGCAGCTGAGTTGGATTCACCTGATGCAGGGACAAGGGGGGCAAACCCTCAGCTGGGTTATCAGAGCTGCTGCAGAGCTCCTCAAGTGTGGGTTCAGACCCCCTGGTGCCCTGCAGGAACAGGCTGGGCCGTGCTGATGCCCATCACTGTGTGCTGGGGACCCCTCCTGAGAGGTGGGAGCCACTGCTGTGCATGGTGTGGAGCACAAGTGTAATGGAAAATGGCTGAGGGACCTGGGGGGTTCAGTCTGGAGAAGAGAAGGCTCAGGGGGGACCTGATCGCTCCCTACAACTGCC
>JANHGB010048685.1:0-20098 GCA_026283785.1 Coracopsis vasa
TGCCCCATCCCTGGCAGTGTTCAAGGCCAGGTTGGACGCAGGGGCTTGGAGCAAGCTGCTCTAGTGGAAGGTGTCCCGGCCCGTGGCAGGGGTTGGAACTGGATTATCTCAATGTCTTTTCCAACCCAAACCATTCCATGATTCTATGAAAGTAATGGGCTTGTTTTCAAGTTTGCGGTGTAGCAAATGCGCCTGGTGTTGTCATCAGCTCCCTGCTTGCTCACAGTGGTTGCAAATAAATGCCACGGTCTTTTGTAGTATCCATGGTCTTCAGATCTCTTGATCATGTTGGTCAACACTGATTTGTTTTCCTTTTATCTGACAGCTAGACAGAAAACTTCAGTGCTGGCACTGACAGGAGCAGTGAGCAGGCTGTTGTCAGGTCAGGCTCCCTGCACTAGCAGAGGCAGCTGCAAAGGTTCAAAAATAAGGAGCAAAATGTGCTCATCTGAACCAGAAAATGCAGCACTTCTGACATGAAGTTTTGTGGGGCTTAGCAAGTGTCTGGTGAAGTGTTTCTTCCACTCTGTCTGAGGTCTGTCTTGAGGCATTATGGTTAGTTGAGGCTACAGGCTCTACAGCCATCAACTCCCAAAGACACGGTCCCAGCCTTTGGTCCCAGCCCAGTGGCCAAGGTGGCCTTTAGTGTGCATCTGGAGAAGCCTCATGTCTCTGCATCCAAACTGAAATACTTGGTCTTCATCATGTTGCTCTGTTACTTTTCTGGAAGACTGGAAATCAACCCAGGGAGAAGCTTTGGTACCAGTTTGGGATGGGAGAGGGAGACGGTCAGGAGATGCAGAGCCAGACAGTAGTTATGATGGATGTTGAGACTAAGGGACTTTTTACACACATTGGAAGGCACCCAGCGAAGGCTGTCAGGTCTTGGCAGAGGTAGCTGGGGATGACAGGTTGCCAGCTGTGATTTGGGGGTGCTGTATGAGGCAGAACAGAGTGGGGATAGCCTTCGCTATCAGTAATTTCTGTAAAGTTGTTTTAGTTCCTCAACTGAGGAGTTCCAGGATGGAACACATCAATTCAGATGTGACACGCATCCTGTTAAGTGGTTGCATACATGTGGGTGATAACTGCTCCTCTTGCCCCCTCCCTGTGCTCCAGCATGGGCAGGAGCAGGGTGAATCTTTACTTTATACTGCTTTTTGAACTTCACACTGTCACTTCCTTCTGGTTGCCCATGAGGAAAGACAAGTATTTTACCCAACATGATTCCATATCACCAGGGTTAGATTTTTAACATAACAGGCACCTTTGTGTAACTACCCCAAATCTTCAAGGAATTTGGGAAGTATGAACTCCAGAACAAAAGAGATTCCCAGCTTTTTTGCTTCTCCCTGCCCTTGATGATTTTATTTAGCACTGTAAGATTTCCAGCTCCTGCAGGGTTGGGTGGTTTCTAACTACTGCAGTGTTTCGAATGTCTTTGGGGATCCCAGCAGACAATGGTTTGTGTTTAGCTCTAGAGCATTAGCAAGGCAACAGTACTGCTAAAAACTTTGGGAAAAGTACCTTATTAGAGCCAAAGTGACTCATTCCTGCTGGAGAAGCAGCAAATGTTTTTCTGGCATTTAAATAAAATGCAAAAATACTGATTTCCCACCTTGATGTTGAAGTAAAGACTCCAAAGTGAGTGGAAAAAAGCCCAATATTTAGGCCTTCTACAAAAACACTGGCAGTGCCAAATGATTCATACCGAGTGTTTTCCAGCATGTTTTCAGCATTATAAACATTGACATTTCCAACTTCCTGAGATGAGAGGATTTCATTTCTTCTTGTGAATTTTGCATTTGGTGCTTTCTGATTCAAAACACTGTAGTTGGGGCGGGTGTTTTGACAAGATACTCAAATCACTCGGGCGCTGGTAGAAGGTTGGTTGAAGCTGATCTCCGGTTTTTGTTAGAGCTTCAGGTCCCGCTGGGAGATTCAGAGGAGAAGTGGATTTTCCGACTGAGCAGTGCACCTCAGCCCTTTCCTGAAATTCAAATTCCTTGATTTCTGCTCATCTTTCCCAGTGTTGCTGCTTCTGCTTTACTGGTTACTTTGGCCATAGCAACATTATTAATATTGCCGTTGGATGTGTGGCTGCTTTGCCGTGTCCTCTGTACAGCTTCCTGCATAGTTAAAGTGTTTTATGCTTTTTTACCATCACCTTTGGTATTTCAAAGATGCTCATTGCTTTGGTAGCTGAATGCAGTAATGCAAATGAATGCAGAATAAGTTCTGTTCTCCTGTGTACTTAGCTGCATTTAAGCATTCATATCATGTTTGTGCATGCATATTAGTGGTTAATGGTCTGTGAGAGACTTTCTTGAACAGGAATATCTTGAGTTCAGATCAGTCAGCCTTGCCCACTGACGAAAAGCTGTTCCTGTGCTTCACTGAGACTTCTCTGCAGCTGGATCTGCTCTAGCCTGGACTAAATCTGCTGGCCTGCTATAACATGGAGCTACTCTGAAGGCTGTGGTGTACTCCATGCAGGAGGAGAGTCATGCTTTAGGTCTTCAAGTTCTGCTTGAAATGAAGAGTTGGTGCATTTGGAGGCTTGCTGTTGCATGCTGTAAAAGCCCTCTTGAGATCAGGAAGGTTAAATTCTGGTACTTGGTAACTACTGAGTTTTCTCTTGGGCTGTCCAGGTGCTTTGCTCCCATTGCAAAGATGCAGGCTTTGCTTTGGCTGCCAGAGGAACCAAACACTAGAGACCATCTTCCAAGGAAGGAAGAGTTGAACTGATTTTCATTTGCTACTGTGTAAAAGGAAGGTCAATGGGTACTTTGGTGGTCATCTTTTGTCCTGCTGATTCTGGCAATAAGTAGATGGTTAAGTCATCAAATTGGGAACTGGAGAGTATTTAGATATTAAATGGCTTAATAGGCTGAGCTGGTTGTAGCCTGACTGATGTGGTAGTGCCCAAGAGGGAGGTGAGGCCTGCCCGTAGGTGGGCATTTAGGTATTTTTATGGGTTATGACTGAACAAGTTTTACAACGTACAAGCTCCAGTCGTCTGCTTCCTTGCTTAATTTGGCAGGGTTTGCAGGAGAGCTGAGTGTGAGCTAAGGGCTACTTTTGGCTCTGCTCTGCTCAGTGGCTGCTTTTAGTGGTGGTCTAGCACACCTGAGATACCACATTGTCTCCATAACTCTGAGACAGTGGGGAGGACCCCATCTCCTTTTAAAGCCTTCATTCAACATTAGTCAAGAAAGAAATGGGGCATCAGGAAGTCAGGAAAGGTGTTACTTCGAGGCAGGCTTCCCATCATTGTGGACTTGTTTGACCACTTCTGCCTTCCCTGTAGTGTTTGTGCTCTTCTGCCAAGGTTCTTGGAAGGTGAGTCCTAAAAAAGACCTTGTGGCCCTAAGGAATGAAGGGAGGAAGTGGGATTGGTGTGAGGAATTGCTCTCCCCCACTGCCAGGCCAGGGCTGGCTTCATCCTGCAGTGGTTGACCTGTTTAAGTAGCTCCTTGCCGTATATATTGTCCTTTGTGGAAGAACACAGTGCTCTTGTCCCCATTGGGGTGCCTGTCTGGAGCATCATCACTGTCCCCCTGCTCTTGGAGCACCTCAGCTTGGAGGTGCTAGAGGAATTTGAGTTAAGCCATTGGATTCTGGGGACACGATCCAGAATTTGTCAAGCTGTGATGATGATAAGTTGTGAATTGCTTCCCAGTGCCCTGCAAGGTCTGTCCTTCCCAAACTGCTCTGCAGAAGCAGCTGCTTGAGTGTTTCTTCTTGGTTCATGGACACAGGCGAAGGCACATTCTCCCAGTGCCACCTGAGGTCAAGACATGGATGCAGTGGGCAGGAGCAGCCCCTTGTCTCTGCTGTGCTTGTCACATGCAGAGTCCGAGATCAGGAAACACCTTTGGCTGTTGGTTGTAGCTCGCTGTGTGGAGCAGTAGCAGGTCCAGACAGCGGGATCCTGCAGGTTGGGAGCATGGGGGAGGCAGGTGTGCTGAGGATGACTGGAGAAGCTGTTCCTTCGGGAGCTGGTGTTCATTAACCCCCTGCTGCTGCAGGTTGGCAGGCACCCCTTTGGGGTTCATAAGCTAGTGCATTAACAGGTGAAGTTTATCTACTGATGTGTGGACATGGCTGATGCTCAGGAGGTTGAGGCTTCCACATGAGTGGAGTCTGCAAGTAGGCTCCTTTCGCTGGTACTTTGCTGAGATGCCTTAAACTGTCCTTTGCAGTGAAGGAATACATGTTAGTCTCTTTGTCTGGTGGCTGGGTAAACCCACCGTTATTCATGGTGATTCCCAAGTGTCCCCATCACCACTGTTAGATCCTTATTACTTCCCTTCTTCACAGCTATCAAACCTCTTACAGCTTTCTGAGACTAGCCCTTCTCATCTCATGCTTTTCTGCACTTCATCATGGCCTCCTTTGAGATACAAAGGCATGAAATAGTCTCTTCTGGTGGAGTTTCCTTTGATTGAACTAGACAGCACTTCAGTAGTCCTCAACTGTCTAACTTCTTGCATAAGAGACTTTCTCTGAGAGATATTTTTAAAGACATCTCTTTGGTAAAAATACCTCAGGTAGGAGGGAGAGCTCTCAGCACACTCACCTTCTCCAGCATGATGGGGTTATGCCCTTTGCTTTATATAGATCAAGAAAATAGGGAATTTGCAATTCTGTAGATAATGGAGGGTTGCTGAATAACGCTGTAGAGACTTATGTTCAACTCGGTGTCTTTTAAAAGGGAAATGTTATAAAGCTCTGTCTGAAGCCTCTGTGGAGCAGCCTCTCCCAAAACATGACACAGAGTGTCCTTAATGGGAAAAGAAATGATTGCTGCCTGTTCACCCACTACCCTGGGCAAATAACTTCCCAACCTCAGTCCACGTACTCTGGCAGATCATGGTGAAGTCCGTAAGTAGGCATTGCCCATCTACCACGAGGGCACAGACCTGCAGCGGGGAGCTCATGGTCTTAACTCGCTCTTGCAGCTCCCATCCGTGTTCCAGCAGCTGGTTCTCTGGCCACAAATCTGATTTATTTGTGGCTGGTTTTTTTCTCTTCTGGGTTGCCAGAGCTGCTCTGCTGTGTTGGGTTTATTAAATGCACAGGGCCGATAGCTGCTGCTCTCTGTCTTGTTTGGAGGGACCCCTCTGCTGTTCCCTGGTACTGCTGTTGGCAGTGCCACGTGTACACCCACCGAGCAGTGGCGTGGAGCTGCTCAGTGCTCGTGTGGATGATGGTGCTGGCAGCATCACTGCTTCGAAAGCGCTGATGCTTCTCTTGAAAAGAGTCATCTCAGTGCTGAGCTGCTGAGCTGCAGAACACGGCTGCAACTCTTTCCCCTGTGTGATTTTAAATGTAATATTCCTTTTTTTGGAGGAGAGCGAAATGAAAGTTCATTGGGAGAAGAATATTTAACGCTGCCAGAGAAAGTTCTTGATTGTGGTTGATCCTGAAACTGGTGATGAATGTGTGCTACCAGGGCCGGGGGATTTGGCCTATGAATTTCCCAGGGTTTAATCATCTCATAAGGCTGCTGAGTGTGACTTCTTCCCCAGTAATCTACTTAACTCAGGCATTTACCCCTCCTTCTGCCTTGCCTGGAGAATGAATCTCACAGGTTGTTTGCATGACAAGTAGCTTGGGATTGTCTGAGTCTTTAGCAGTGAGTTAATGGTTTCCCATGTTCACTGGCAGGCTGGTTGAGGAGCAGAGCTAGAGAACTGGTTTATGGGCAGTAGTATTCTAGGCTGCACCATGTGTTTTGAGAGCTAAAGTGTTTTGGGGTTTTTTTGCCTTCCAGAGGATGTTTTTCTCTACCAAAACTAATCTTGGGGGAAAATGATGTTTGGCAGTTCTAGGATTATTGGATTTGCAGATAAAAACTGCTGTGCTAATGGCAGCTACTGACTGATGACCAAAGCAGCTAACTGGGAGATGTTTCTTGGCAGTTGATCATGCTAAAAATCTCCCCTCAAAGCCATGAAAACCACAGGGGACAATGTTTAAAAAAAGAGTTGCTAGCAAGCAAATCCCTGCATCCACTTCTTTGTGTTAACAGAAACTGAGGATGCTCCATCAGGAGTGTGACTTCTAAACTGTATTATCCCCTCACACCAGACCTTTGCTGTGCTAAACATAAAAGGATAAGCATCCCTTCATCCCTTCATCTCTATTTTTAGTTTGCCTCCTCCTAAAGCCAAACCTTGTGAATAAAATTCCTGCTTCAATATAGGCTCCATGAGACGCGGTCAAGCTTGTGCGAGCTTGTAGCTGGGAAAGTGGACACAGAAAGGGAGGCTGAGGGATGGGAAGCTCTGGATAAACTGTATGGGTTTTGTTTAAATTACTGTCATGTTCTGTGGCTTGCTTCAAATCAAATACTGCTGCAGCCCCAGTGGCTTGCACCTCATGTGCATTACATTAACCATTTGCAGATGACCTTCTTTCTGCTATGAAGCCATGTGTGCAATCGGAAACTTTTGGAATGGTTGAGGCAGGATTTGATGAAACCTTTAAAAACCCCAAACCATTATTTTAGAGTTGTTCATGTGTGGGTCTACCTGGTGACACAATGCAGGGGTCGCAGTGTAGATTTTCCCCTCTATGGCTGAGAGGTGAGATCATCTCGGAGAGCTTCGCGGGAATGCAGAGCAGCAAGCGCCGCTACCACAGACTGGTGCAGATGTGGAGGTTCAGCTCCCTCCTCTTAACATTGCCCTAGCTTGTTTTTTCTGGTTTCCAGCCAGAAAAACCTTCCATTCTTGTGCTGGACAATTCATGGATCCCCCTAGCTGAACTCAGACCCCACTCTGAGTAGCGTCACTGGTGGCCAGTGTCCTTGGGCTCCTTATAAGTAGCAGTGGACCAAGGGTGGAAAGTCCCTGTTGGGATCTCCTGCTGAAGGTGGTCTGATTCTCTGCACAGATTCACAGGAGTGAAGGCTTTGCCTTCACTTCCCACTGGGAATGACTGCATCCATGCAGAGTCCATCTGGCCATGGGTGGACACTGCATGTCTGTTCGCAGGATCAGGGCCTGGAGAGGAAGGGGCTTCTTTCTGGTCTTCTGTACTTAGATAGGCCAAGCTTTTGTTAGCATAACACCAAGGTGATCTGTGTTTTTCATGGGGAAAGATAAACATGAAAAATAATTCATCTCATCTTTGGATAAGCCGGATGAGAATAAGAATGAAACACATGCTGCAATTATGAAAGTGCATTGAAAAGCCTGTTTGTTTCTGATTCAGAAAGAGAGGGTTGGTTTAAAAGTGTGATTTTAGCAGAATTGTGCCACTTGGTTTGAGTAAATGGTTTGCAGACAGCCAAGTCCTCAAAACAATGTAAAATCTGGGGGATAAATGGGAACCTTCCTGATCATTTATGCAAAGCCGAGGACGATGTGAACTTGGTTTGAAGCTTTCATACCTAATGTGTTCTCCTGCACTGCAGAGATGGCTTTTCCTTCCTTCGAGGCCCATCTTTGGATGAGGAGATGGAGGCTGCCCACATGGGAAGTGAGCAGAAACTCCCTGCAGGACTGGCTGGTCTGTGGTGTCAGCGAAAGCAAGTGCAGGGGAGCAGGGATAGGTCCAGTGGTCAGCCCAAGCAAACTCCATCTCCTGAGGCAGGGCCCCTGTGAAGCCCAGGCGTGGATCTGGATTTCAGCACTGCTGCCGAATTCCCAAAGGATGCACGGAGACTCGTGCTCTTTATAACCCACCTACTCTTGGACACATTTCCCTTTCCCGTGTCTGGTATTGTGAAGGGTTGCGTGTTACTGGCATGGGGAACACGGGATGCTTTGCAAAACATTGCCTTTCTTTAGTCAACCAAGTGACTAGGACTTTCTTAATTGTGGATTCTTTTAGTTAATTAGAAATGTTTGGAAACGCCTCGCACCTCAGCAGGGTTCAGTTCTTCTGGGTGCCAAGTGCTTTGATCTTCATCCAGCAAAGCTCTTAAGCATGTCTTTAAGAACACTTTACAGGCTGGAATAAGCTCATTGATTTCAAGGCACTGAAGGATTTGGCCAATACCAAATTTCTTCCAATGATCCTGACTCAAATAGTAACACCCAGGAAAGTGTTTCTTGAATATTAATGCTACCTTAACTAGCTGTATCTCAGGCTTCACAGCTTGAGCTGGTCAGAGAAATGAGACAGTGTTTGGGGGGAAGTTTCTTCTGAGAAGTAGAGGAAAATCCGTAGTTAAAGGTGATTTCCCCCCTCTATTCCCTTTTTTTACTTCCAGTTTTGTAGTAGCATGGGCTAGCTGTAACCATGGCCATCTTTAGCAAGCTTTTAATAACTAAAGAGGAAACTGAATCAATTTGGAAAAGTATAGAATAAGCAAATACTCTGGAGAGACTTTTAGTGGCAACATGATTAATAAGGGACACTCCTGGTAATACTATCACAACAGAGCTATTGCAAAAGCATATGAGCATCCCTCACCGGGGCAGGAGAAGGATTCAGACAAACGATCCAGGGCGATTTATGCCTCTTTGCAGTGTGGGTTTTTCTCCCCCAAGCAGTGTGAGGGGAATGGACTCTGTAGATTTAACTGTGGGATCAGACTTCAGGAAAAAAAATCATTTAGTAAATCAAGCAACTTCTCTTTGCTCCCGAGTGTTTTCCTTCTGGGTGTTTGTTTGATAACAGGCTACATTCCTTATGCAGGCTGCTTTTATTCATTTGATTTTCTCCCCTCTGTGTCAACCCTAGTAATAACCTCATGGAGCTGAAGAAGGGAAACATTCTCCAGCAAGAGAATCCGAAACAAAATAGATGAGGATGGGTTTCCGACACGTCCTGCCGGCGCTCTCCTGTTTTATTGCTGTTCTCCGTGACACACGCGGGTCCTGCTGGCACGTGAGCACGCGGAGGGAGGCCCACGGCCATGGCTCCCCCTGCGCTGAGCCCCGCCGTGCTCCTGTCCCCCCGGCCGCTTTGTCCCCTGCACTTTGTTCTCAGAGCAGTTCTTTCTTTCTTCCCTTTGAAGACGTTACTGTGCAGCTGCTGTGGCAGCTTGTAGCTGTCATGTGCGAAGGCTGAGAGGGAAGGACTGGAGTTAAGAGCTTAGAAACTTCTCAGGCTTTAGGAAGGAACGGAGATGAAATGATCCTGTGGTTTTTCCTCCTCCTTTCTCTCTCTCTTTTTTTACTACAAAAGGAGAGGGGACCTCTTGTGCTGCACGTGCATAAATTGTGCAGGTTTGGCTCTGCTCAAGTCAGGAGTGAAAAAATAAAGTAAAATAGCCATCCTGACACATGAGGCAATGCAGTCTTCCAAACCCAAAATAGCTTCGTGTAGTACACATAGGAGTCAAAGATCTGTGTGTGGGGGCTTTAAGAGATGTCTTGCCTACTTTTTTGGAGAAGAAACTTCTGTTAACATCTAAATGATTTCAAGAATTCAGCAAGGATTGAATTCCCCACTTCATCGCATGGAACTTTCACATTGCTACTGAACTGTGGTATTTTGTCAGCCTCCTGCTCTTCAGGCTCCATATTCCAAAACCTTTAAAAAGTGATTATGCAAGTCAAACCTCATTTCTTATCACAGTTCTGTATTTATTGGCTCAGTTGTTTGCGAGGGATTGTTTCACCCACCCTGTTTCCCTTGGCGTTTTTAGAAGGTTCTTCTAGTTGTTAGCAGCTGTAAATGGTATTAATAAGAAGTATTTGGTTGCTGGTTTCTGCAGTTTTGTATGTTGATTAGGTTGGATTGCCAAAGGTTGAGCAAGTTTCTAAAAGAAGGATTGTTCTTTGAGTTATGAAAACACTATTCTCAACAAAAAAACAACTCTATTTGTGTCAGGAATTTTACATGCAGGCTGATACGCTTCTGCAGAGACTCGGGCGAAACACTGACTTGTCCAAATTGTCATTGACTTTCAAATCAATGAAGTCTCATCTAAAGATCTTCTTAACTATTGGAAGAGCCAGACTGAAAAATGTCAAGGTGTTTTTCCTTTTTCTTAGTGTTGTGTTTGAGATGATAAGCACTTGCCAACTTCAGCGTTACCTTTTTGGGTTGTCCACAGTGTGCTGGTCTTCCCAAAGTAGTTTTAGTGGGTTAATAAATACCTTTCTCGGATCAGCTCTGTGTATTTGTGATTGTCTGGTTTGGTTTCATCTGGGGAGAATCCAGTGTGTGTGTGCTGCCTGAGCAGTTGTGCATCTTTAAAGGTTTACAAGACTCAAGTTGACAAAGCCCTGAGCAACCTGGGCTGAGTCTAGTCATAGAATCATAGAATGGTTTGCGTTAGAAGTGACCTTAAAGCTCATCCAGTTCCAACCCCCTGCCACGGGCAGGGACAGCTTCCACTAGAGCAGCTTGCTCCAAGCCCCTGTGTCCAACCTGGCCTTGAACACTGCCAGGGATGGGGCAGGGATGGTCTTAGAATCATAAAATATCTCAGGCTGTAAGGGATCTGTAAGGGTCATCGAGTCCAGCTCCTTAAATTGACCCTGCTTGGAGCAGTAAGTTGCACTAGAACCTGCCATGGTCCCTTCCCACCTGATGCTTTTATGATTTATGACGCCAGTTGTCTTTCCTTGCTGTGGCCATCGTTTCTTGCTGTTGGAGTACTAGATTCAACCAGATTAAATTCATGGAATGACTTACCTGAAAATACATGCTGTTTCTTTATGCAGCCCCTCCTGTTTAAGACCCACTGCAGGTGGGGAAGGGCTCTGTGAAGTGTGATTTACCCAAGAAGGAGAAGCTGATGCTCAACAAAGCCTATTCCTAATTGTATCCCATGAAGCAGAGTGTTTACCAGCTGTGGGACTGCAGTAGGCAGGTAATGACACTACCCAGGCACAAGCATGGTCAAAAACGAGTTGGCCAACAAAGTTAGGTTCACTTCCCTCTGGGACATCAAAAATAGAAATATAACCATCTCCCCCCTTTATTTGGGTTTCTGTTCAAGTGAAAGCTGCAGCTTATATTTCATCCAATGCATGGGGCATCAGCCTGTGGCTGCTAAGCTGCATGTAGCTTGTGGAGTGACTCGAGGGCAATTGCTGTAACAGAGTTAAGGTGCGACCAGCAGCTTTGTTCGGTGAGGTCAGATTTCCCAGCAGACTCCCTTAATGTGGAAAGAAGTAATTGTGCCGTGGGCGGACGCCACTGGGTTGGCTTAGGAGCTGCTTGGTCACCTCATCCAGCCAAACCTCCCAACGGACACATTGATACTGGGGAAACCCTCATCATCCGCTGCTGGACTGTGAAGCTTGTACCAGGGCTCTGAATTATGGCCCTTCTGGCTCTTGATTACATGGAGACTTTGATGTTTAAGGCTGCACTTAGCTGATCGTAGTTCTTGAGTGTGATTGCACAACCGCTTTTACTGGAGAAGCTCCTCTCGACTCAGCCAAGAACATTAATGATGAACTCGTGGTTGAAGTGGTAGCCTTTTCGTCGTATACCTGAAATTCTCTCTTTGAGCTGTTCTTCAAGATCTGTAGCAGATGGAGGGAGACATAATGAGCAAAGCAGTGGGAGAACAGCTCAGACTCTAAGTCCATATAGACTGGAAAAACAGAAGGAATGTTAGAAGTGTGTAACTGGTTCAGCCGTAGTATGTAATTAATCTTCATCTGTGGCTTTTAAAATCAGCAACAGGCAGAGTATCCCAGATTGAAACCTGGGTTTGTGCAAATGTGATGGATGTGTAGGCAGTTTTTTCTGAACTTTACCCCACCAAGCCTCCTCTCCCAAGTAGGTTTATGTCAAGTGCATTGAGTGGAACAGCGCTGCACAGAGTGGCTCTAACCATGCCAACAGCCCTGTTTTACTGGGCTTATCTCAGTAGTTTCATGTTTGAAGTTGCCCATTGTTTAATTCTTGTTTGTGCTCAGTTTTAATTTTTAAAGAGAAAAAAAGAAAAAAATCCATGCTGCTTTCGAGCTGGAGTTTCTCATACTTAAATCTGTGTAAAGATGATTTATGGTGCTAGTAGGGGCTCCACTGGAAATGCAGGATCTACTCTGAAGTGGATTGCACAGCCCATGCTGAAATGTTTATTGCTGTCTTCAAAACAGAATACATCAGGGTTGATGGGGCCTGTCCAGGAAAGAGAGAGAGTGGAGTGGAGTGGGGCTAGTGGGGTATTTTTAGTATTCCAATAAAAGACAAGGCTTTTAAAGGAAATCACTTATTGCCATTTTGCAATCAAGAATGCAGGAGTGTTCCAGGGACTGCAAGAAATATGCTTCAAGAATGTCGGAGCCATAAGGAACTAATCATTGAATATTCTCTTGTTTCCACCCCCGTTTCTTGCTCTGAGGAAGCCATTTAGCAGCTTTGCAATTTGTATGTAAATCTCAACCCTCCTGACCACGCGGTCAAGTATCCAAGGGACTTAGGAGCCAGCATCCCATTTTCAAAAGTTCTTCCAATTCCTGTGCAAGCAGGGCACTTTTTCAAATAGAAGACACATGGTCCAGCCTTCAGGAACACTTAATCTGACCTTAAATGACTTCATATGAACCCTATAGGATTTTGGTTTCTGCTATAACTTTCTCTGCTTGATCAATGTCTTGCTAGTGAGGTTCCTCGTGTGGGTTCAGGTAGACCAGGAGAACTGGAGTTTTGTTACTGCGGCTTATTCCCCTCCTTTGACTGAGTTGTGATTATTTTATTTCTTTCTGGGTTTGGGGTTTTTTTGCCATGTATAACTTCGGTTGTTGATGTTTTAAACGTTTCGGAAGCTTTCTGGAAGCTTTTTCTGATACCCATCTAGCTAGGGAGTGAGTAATCCCAGCATTTGTGTGAGTGAAAACAAAGGAAAAGGCAAAAGATAATACTTTCTCAAGTGATTTGAGAGCTTAATGGGACCATTTACTGATGCATCTGAGCAGAGCTAGTGGTTACCTGCTCCCTCTCCCCATGTTCCCATCTTTGTCCTTGTGCTGGTACTGGTGTCCTGGTGAGGCAGTTCAGGGAGCTATAATGGTAGAAAACTGACCCTACCAAAAACAAAGCCCACGGTGTCAGGCTGGTGGCAGATGGACGTGGGCAGATGTCCCCTCCTGCACCAGGCCAGCAGAGCTGTGCTTTCATTTTATTATTTTTTCCCCATTTGTTTCTTACTGGAGAAAGTAGTGGAGGAACAACAGTCCCCTGCTGAGATCATCTGTCATGTCTTCTGCCTTTTCCCTGCTGGCTGCAGGTACCGGCTCCGGGCTACGCTGCTGCCTGGCAGACCCTTTCTTTCAGGAAAACCATTTGGAGTTCACCAGCTGGGCTGCAGCTTCTGCATCCCTCACTAGAGTAGGGGCTGGTGAGTGAGGCCGAGCCGGAGAAGTGCATGGATGTGAATGTGAGGAGGAACACCAGCCATGGGGCACCGCGACCAGCAGCGAACCCCCATCACTGGGATTTAGATCCCCTCGGCCCCAGCTTGGTCTCTTTTTGCCACCAGTGTGGGTCTGGCTAGTAAAGCTCTAGAGTTTCTAATGCAATGAGGACTCTCTTTAGTGACCTGTGACTTGTGCTGCTGAAGGAGCACCTGATGGTAGCCGTTGGGTTTTCTCAGGTCACTGCCTTCTTGCAAGGACAGCTTCACCTGCCTCTCCTTCACACCCTTTAGCTCCTGGCTGTTCCCTCCACCACGGTTCATGGAGCTGTGGTCCATGCCAAATCCTTCTTCTGTTCCTCACTGCTCATTGCGCTCCATGGCATGGAGAGGATAATCTCTGGTAAGTCCAGAGATGTCCCAGTTACACCTGCACTTTCTCACCCTTTTCCTGCTGATTTTTGCTGAGCTGATGGCAGACCAAAAGAGTTCAGGTGATACCTACGGCTTGGTTGGGCTCGTTTGTGTGAACCTCATCTGAAAGACAGGGGTTTGTAGAACCTTTGTGATTTTGTTTGGGCTCATTTTGTTTTCTTTCTTTTTGGAAACCTTTTGTGCACACTGAGATTTGAAACCTTCACAAGTCCTGTTTCAAGCTCTAACACAGTTGATCAGAAACGCAGCATGTTGCTGGACTGATGTTCTTTCTTGCCATTGCTTATGTAAGGAAAAGGATGCTAGAGAGTTTGGAGAAGGAAGAACTGAAAAGTGTGTGTTCTTGTTTAATAAAAAAGGGGGGAGAGAGGGGAATAAACCACAGACAATAATCTCCAGTCACCGTCTGC
This sequence comes from Coracopsis vasa, assembly GCA_026283785.1. Lineage (NCBI taxonomy): Eukaryota > Metazoa > Chordata > Aves > Psittaciformes > Psittacidae > Coracopsis > Coracopsis vasa. Next base: position 14,128 of record JANHGB010048685.1, read on the forward strand.
TGGTGACTTTGGGGTTTGAAGTAGTTTGATGATGCAGTGTGGGGACGAGCAGGGAAAGGCTGTGAAGTTGCTCTCACAGAAGGAAAGTTAAACACGTGAGAATGTTTCCAGTTCCTGGCTTGCTGGGAGGGGGGTGATCTCCTGCATGACTGGACATCTGCACCCAGTGGCAGCAAACAGGGATGGGGAGAGGCTGCCGGGTTTTAGTGGGAGTAAAGGAAATGTGATGTGGGAAAACACCAAAGGTGTCCTGGGGAGACATGAGGTCTTAAATTGTCTGAAATAGTCAGCTTTAGCTGGGCATGGGTGCAGGGTCCTGCACGCATTCACCCCACAGGACAGCGTGTGCTCCATGAGGGCTTCCTTTTCACCTCTGTAGCATTGTTAAAGTTAGATCTTTTCCTTGGTGTACCAGTGAGTATAAAGGGTCGAGTTAATGTATTTTTTGGGGTGGGAAGTAACTTGGACAAACTGTTGCCTCTTTCATTTGCTCTTTGTGTGAGAATGAACCCAGTGAATGATTATATGATTGGGGTTTTTTTGCAGAATGATGTTACTCAGGTATGTGTGTAAATTGCTTTAAGACTCTTTGGTTCAGTAATTCTATCTCAGAGGTACATGGAACCATTTCTCCTAGGTTGTCCTCTGTGATCTACCTTCTGCTATTTAAAGTAATACAAATTTAGCTCAAAGTGTTCCCTTTCCTGCAGACTTCTCTGAAAGTTAAAACTTGTGTCAGTGGAGTCTCTTCACTGCCCAATGCCAAGATCCATGTGAACTAAGGTTGAACTATACTTACTTTGATGGTAGAACGACAGCACTTTTTTTCAGTAGATTGTTTGTCTGTTGATTTAGGGCTATAGTTTTTATCACTATAGTTATGCTAACACAACATGCAGTTTATGTATTATAATGTCAGAATAAAGACATCATTCACAGTACTTCTTATGAAGGAGTTGCTTTCCTTTAACCAGCTCATTTTCACCTCTTACAAATGCATAGAATTCATGGTGGGTTTTACCCTTTCAGATTTACAATTTTTTGTAATTTTACAAAAATTTTACAAATTTACAAATTTTCATGCAACTTTGCTCTTATAGATGGACCAGGAAAAGTGTAAGATTCATCAGCTGAAAATATAGAATTAATTTATTGAGCTCTGTCTTAAGATTAGGGTTTTTTGAAGGTCAGAAAAAAAGTGTTAGCTAGGGTAAGTTAATTAAAGTACTATTAGGAGATTCTTAGAGCTTACTGGAGCATAATATTGTACTAAAACACATATAGAAATGTTAATTGATGTGACTTTAAGTAGGTTGGCAATAGACACCACCCTTTCCCGTTTCCGTAGACTCTGCTGCACTGTAACAATCCACATATTCCAAATGAATTGTTTTTTGCTTTCTTTCCACAGTTGCTATTAATTCCAAAGGCAAAGCAGAAGGTGATTCCCTTTCCAGACACTCCAGCCACAGGGCAGTTTTAAAACTGGCAAGTTCCCTCTTCCCTGACATCTCTGGATGACAAGAGTAGCTGCAGCTGAGTGTGCCTCCAAACTGGGAGAACTTTGTCTTGCTTATGAAATGTTGTGTGAAGGGATACCAAAAGGTGAAAGTCAGATGAAAGCAACACTGAGCTTATGGGAGCCTTTGAGTCACCCCACTTATCAGGTAAATCTTTTAATCTAAGATTCATATTTCCATAAAACATAGTGAGATGTGTGAATGTGAAATTGAGAGAAAACAAATAGGGGGGAATATAACACAGTATTTCTTTTTCTCTGTGTAAAGACATTGGTAGGTATGATAATACAACAGGTACTAAAATGCTGCCAACTATAGCACATCAAAGCCTTTTTGTCTTTCAAGTGCAGTTTTCTAGTTTCTTAAATGTACATACCGATGTTTCTTAAATGTAAATATCAATGACAGCTGATACCAAGCTGTCTAGCTATAACCAAGGTAAGACTAGTCAGTATGAATACTGAAGAAAAGGTTTAGCTGGTAGAACATTTTAGACAAGAAGATCTGATTGAGAAAAGCAATACAAGATGGAAATTAAAAAAAAAACCAACCAAACCATTCATTTAAAAGGAATGGAAAAACTTAATTTGGATTGTATGGTATTCTAAGATAGGAAAAGACATAACTGTGGCTATTTCTGTTTTGGATTTAGATTTCTTAGGATTATACATTGTTGCTGCCCGTAATGTGCACTGCTCTTTCTGGCCTTGGAGGGATCTATTCCTTTTCTGTTCTCCTGGGTCTTGGTTTCTAGTCCCACTGTTCCCAACACTCTCAGTATTTTGCTTGATAGAGTCAGACAACTAAAGCTTCTGTGTTGACTAAAATGCAATATACTTACACTATATCCTGTGTTTTATGTTGTGAGGCAGAACACAACCGTTAAAGATTTTGTCTCTTAGTTGGCTACTTATTTTAGAATCAAAGCAATATAAACAATTTTAATGCACTTGAGGAATGGTACTAATTTTTTATAACTATTTTTATTAAATGGAAGTTTGGCTAACATATATGCAAAAATAAGAGAAAGGGAAGTTGGTTTATACTTTACATTAGAGGCCAGCAGATATAGCATTGCTCATTTTTGAGGAAATGTATAAAAGCCCAAGAGTGTCTGAAGAGAGACTTCTAATTAAAGCAACCCTGGCATTTACAATATTCAAAACCTGTATTCAAATTCTGTGGCTTAAATCCATATTTAATTAATAGTGCTACTCCCTGTTTCGATGTGTTGATCCCAATTAAAAGATCTGGCTGTGTTGCATCTCCAAAGGGAGCATTTGAATAAAGTTGTGGGAATGAGGTTTGATATTTTAAACTCTGCTTCACTCTTCGTCTGACAGGAGGATCTCTAATTCAGCCGGTGAGAATTAAGCATTGAAAGAATACAATTTCATGCTGTTTGTGGAGCTGTGACAGGATGAACTCCTCACTTGCATGACAGTCTCCTCTTTCCATGGGGTTGTGAGTGTCTGCAACCAGGCGTGTTGCCCATGAGCTGGCAGCTTTCCATGGAAAGGTTATTTATGGCTTCTGCACAGTATAAAGGTGGGATGGAATGTAGCCTGGGTAGTAGTAGTAAGGAACTAGCAGTGACAAATCCAGAGCCAGAGTGTCCAGAACGTATTTTATGTTAGAAAGCCATCAAGGCAACTCTTATGTACTGCAATCCATATCTTCTGTTCCAGTAGCTAAAAAAACCAACCAAACAACCCCCCCCCAAACAAAAAAACAAACAAACCATTTAAAAACAAAACAAAGCAAAACAAAAACCCTCCCAAAAAAAACACACAAAAAAAAAGAAATCATTTAGACTAACTGGATGAACAGTCAGGTTGGGTAAAGGGTCTCAAAATATTCTCTTCAGCTAACACATCTTAAGAAATGTAAAATAATCTATTTAATTATGCCACTTTAACCAGAGCCATCATGTGCAATTTTTTTTTTTTTTTCAATGAGAAATATATAATGAGAGCAGTTTTCTGCAAGAAAAAAGAACAGAAGTCAGGACAGGATGTGTAGCAATAATGTTAAACCACTACATTTAGATTAAAATTGATAGAAGAAGAATAGAATACTTTTTAATTTCAAACATACCTTAAATAATTTTCAAAGTTTCATCTTAAAATTAACCATGGTTTAGTGAACTGCCTTCTGCTTAACTTACTGCCATCCTATTCAAAATGGTTTAGATTGTACTTAAACAGTGATGCTGAAAAAGGGTTAAAAAAATGTTTTCAGAAGAGCTGTTGCGAGTTTTGAATCTGTACAGGCTATTGCATGAATAACCAAGATGACATATAAAGCCCCAAACTATGACATTTTAAATTAGGTTGATCAGATTCAGTTTTTGTCTAAGCAAATGTGACTCAGTGGGGAGTAAATCAGTGGAATTATCCTTAATTACTCATGCTCAGCATCTGTCTCAAAGGTTTTACATTTTCTGAATTGAATAGGGATCAGTTATTGGCTTTAAACCAGATGTTGAAAGAATAAGCAGGCAAATTCATAACTTACATGTTTAAACCTGAAGTGACTCATTTTATGCAGCTATGTGCTGCTTGATTTTTTTCCTCATAAGAATACTTCAAGCAATTAGAAGAATCATTAGATAAGCATGAAACAGAAGATTTACCTTTTTAGAACTATTCATTTTTATACTCCAAAAAAATAGTAGAAATAAATCAAATTTTGTGTAATTTGAATAGATACTTCATCAAGCAGTTCTAGAGCGACTCTTGCAATTGCTGTTCTGATGCAAAATACTTATTCAGAAAGTCACCTGATACAACATGTGAATGGAATCTTTATTCCTTTGCAAAATAAAATTGCTTTCTAAAAGAGAATAGTTCAGCATACCTCTCTGAGAAAATCCAGGGTCTAAAGTCTTACAAGTCTTACTACATCCCAACTTTTTAACATAAAGCAGCCATCAGTAGATTTTTATTTTGTTTTAAATTCTTACTTATGTATTGTGCAACATAATTTTTAATATGGCTTTTTCTGAAAGGACCAAACTTTCTTTAGGGTGGGCACTGTGGAGCTGGAGATCTTTGACTCAAGAGAATCTTAGGCAAAACATTCCCACACCAAGGCTCAGTATAATGCAGGGGTATAAATGTTGCCATTTAACACTTTCATATTTCCCCAAAACAGCTACATAAATCTTGTAAATTTTGGAAAACTGAAGAAGTTCAGAAGAAAAGCCCTTCACTTATCACAGTTATTTAAACTGCAGGAGTCTTCATGGGAGAAACACTAAACGTGAAATACTTGAGCAGTGTGACGACACAAACCTACTTCCACAGATCAACTGCGGAAACCTTCAGGTCAGATATTGTTATTATTATTATTAATTATTATGATTATTGTTGTTTCTGTCCCAGGTATTTTTTCCCCTTTTTTTTTTTTTTTTTTTTTACTCCCATCTCAGCCTTTCAAGTACTTTACGCACAAAGTAAGCATCAGTTTTCTGAACTTGATTCTTTAAAAAATATTTGTTTGCAAGTACTGGGAAGGAGGTATTTTCCCTAATATTACTGAGATCAAACTAGTTCATTGTTTGCTAATCAGAATATTAATATATTGAAATCCGTTGCACCTGTAGTTCCTGTTTATCAAAAATTTCTGTAGTGAGCCTTTTGCTTCTTCTTTTGGCCACAGTGGCCACAAGTAATAGTAGCCATTCTTCATTGTATCTATCAATACCAGGGTGCTACTTTGGTTTTGTACAGGTTTGTGGTTTTTGAGTTGTAACTATGTGTCTTGGCTATTTTATCTATGTAATGCTTTTGCCTTACTTGCTTTGACTTATGTGATAGGCATAATAAGTTGTAGATCAGTTACATATTTTCAGCATTCTTGTAGAGTCGTATGTGCAATGGCAGCCATATTAGCAAAGGTATGGTTCTTAGGCCAAGATGGAATAGTAAAACCTATGTGCACCTGTGCCTTAGCTTAGTGTGAGTATATCCTCCAACTTAAACTGCTAGTTACACTGCCTATAAGTAAACATCATTTCCACAAGGCTTCTTCTTCCACATGTGCAAAATGTATTTTATCTGTCTGCTCATATGCTTTAAAACTGCCTAAAGCTGTCTTACTCCAACATGTTTGTAGAAGATAATTAGCTGAGAAAAACTGGCAATGAAAGAAAACCTACAGTACACAGTGACAAAAAAATACTGAAATTTTTATACTCATTAACTCTGATTACTAAACAATTATATCTTTATGAGATACTGTGCTGAGCAACATAAAGCTGTAGCAATAAGAGCACATTATTAATTATACATGGAATGAATAATAAGCTCTTCAATCCAGATGTACTCCTAGTGTGTTAGATATCAAACATTGGACTGTACCAGAAAAACTGGGCAGGTGATTATATTTCAGAAAAATTGTTTTGCTTTTTTTTGTTGTGTGATTTTTGGTTTTATGAATGTTTTAAA
>JANHGB010048685.1:20198-31736 GCA_026283785.1 Coracopsis vasa
GAAAACGCCTTCAAAAGCATGTGAAAATGATCTTTATATTTTTTGGCAACTGTGGTAGCTTTTGCACCAGAGTTTCGCCCTTCCCACCACTGCCAAAGGTAGGAGATTAGCTCCACACAGACCAGTTAAGCTTCAGAGAAGTTGAAAGAGGCACAGTGGTTGAAGGCTGTGACCAAATTCATCTGAGCTATTCCTCTGCCCATTGTGGTTCATGTGAGGTTGGGTTTGTTCTGTAGGTGTCCCTTCTTGAAGGAGTATGGGATTTCTTTGCAGTTGTGCTTGGAAATGGTTCAATACACTATCTGGCACACATTTGTAATTTGAAAAATAGATTAAAAAAGAAGCAAGTTGAAGTAAAACAACAATGGATTAAGAGAAACACTTATCTCACTTCCTTTCATTCAGCTTTGCTGCTCATGTGGTTTGGGACCCAAATGCTCGGGATTATTTGATTGCTGAAGCAATAAATGTTTTGGATGTAAACTCGCTCCATGCTGCTCCTGGGACTGAACCTGACATTTGGTCTTGAATGGTGGTGGGTTTTATCTTGCTGTTATTTAGCCACACTTTGTTTGCCAACAGGTCTTGATGTCAGTAACGTAAGGTATCTTCATGTCCTGACCAAAGGCTTGTGTTCACAACAGTCTCATATCTGTGCTTGAGGGGGAAGCGTAGCTCCAACCTCGTGTGACAAAAAAAGCACAAAAATGCAGTTTTTTAATATGTGAAATCATGCTGACCGAGGAGTTAATCTGTATAAACAAAGTCTATACCTTTAACTCTGAGAAATCGTTTCTTCAGGTTAATCTAATGTTGCATAAATAGCTCCAAATGGGGAATAACTCATAAAATAAGAGTTTTTTTCATCTTACATAGCAATGACCTAGGTTTTTCTTTCTTCCAAATAAGGAATTAATAATGCAATAGCTGTTGTTTCCAAAGAGCTCAGCTTTTTTGCGAAGTGTCTTGCTTTTTTCTCCTCCAGACCCAGTGAAACACATGGGCGTTTGGAGCCTTTAATAACCGTTCACAGAGCCTGCTCTTGATTTCTTTGAGAATTGCCAATGATTTTGATGTCAGAGTTGAGAGGTACAATTGTAGTGTTACATTTCTCAAGTCAGACCAGTTGAAAAGGAAGGTCAAAAGCAATAAGGTCCAGGTTCCTTGGGGTGGTGGGGGGGCGTAGGATAATGTGCGACCACAGCGCTTTACACAGGCCTATCGCCCAAGAAAAAGTTTGGCTGTCACAAAACTAATAAAGAACAAGCCTCTGGAGAGATTGTTTCAATGATGCAGGTGTAGGAATCAGGGAGGGTGTTTACATACAAGCCAGCTTAATAGCGTGGGATTTATGCTAAAGTGTTTCTTAATGCAATTCAAATTGAATGCCCCATCTTGCTCGACACGAGGAAAATGTTAGAAGGAAGGACTTCTTTATAGCTTTTGGGGAGAAAGTGTTTGGCCTTTTTCAGGGAACATAAAAGACAGCAAGATGGATTTCTTCTGGTGCTTGCCATGTTAAACTAGTGCTTTAGGTATGTGCCTCAGATTTGGAGCCAGCCGTCCAAGTTGGTTCTCTGCTGCCTTGAAAATCAGGGGTTTGAACAGGTTTGGGCAGGGGTTTTGCCATCTATCCAGCAACACGGACTGAAAAGGAACTGACTGAAAAGCAGATAAAATGTGTTGGTTTTGTTGTTAGGGTTTTTTTGTTTGTTTTAAAACTGTGACGTTACAAAGAAGTCCTCCATGAAAGCAGCTGTGACTCCACAGCCTCTTCTTGAAACTCCCATCTTTTCCCTGCTTCTCTCCTACCCTATAAAACAACTATTATGTGTTTATAAGGTAGCGCTCCGTGTCACTTATAAAAGAAGACTTATTCATAAACTTCTGGATACACAGTTCTGTGGGAATATTAACTTTCTTGGCATAAAATAAGCCACTTTTTCCAGATAATGTAATGCTATACCAGGCTATTTAAAGTCATAGCATGCTATTTAATATTATTTTATAATCTATAAAAGACACCAGTGCTGAACCTTCAGCATTATTGTGAATGACACTATACCAAATCAGCATACAAGATAGGGAAAACCCCAGGCAAAGCTCCTGTTCCCAGAAATAGTCACCATCAGGGTGCTGAGGGATGCTCAGGGCAGCAGGGCTGCTTTCCCCAAGCCTCTCTGCACACAGCAACTGCACTGGTGGTCACAGAGAGGCACGTCTTGTTTTCAAGGCCAGGTTGGACGGGGCTTGGAGCAAGCTGCTCTAGTGGAAGGTGTCCCTGCCCATGGCAGGGGGTTGGAGTTGGATGAGCCTTAAAGGTCCTTTCCAACACAAACCATTCTTGATTCCTTGATTCTCCTGTGCTTTACTGTTCCTGCATCTCCTCTTCAATGGCCTGCGAATCTGATGTTACTTATCAGTTTATCAGCATTACTGACTATAACTTGAATGTGAACTCTGTACACACATGAGCTATATGTAGCTATGCTATTAAACAGGCTTGTGGCTATGGACCTTTACTGTCACATAAACGCACTGATTTATTGACGTAGCCTTTGAAAAGGTTGTTTCTTTGGAGAATCCAGCATGGATTTGAGACAGGTTTTCTAAAACAACTAAGAGATGTGGATGCAGAGTTCAGTGATGAACCACCAGACTTCAGCTGGGAAACAAGGAGATCGCTGTGTGTCAGGGACGAAAGCCTCAAGGTGTTATTCCAAGATCAGCCCAGCCTGAGGTGGACTCGAGGGAGCTGCCAGAACTGGAGAAGCTCCTGCAGGGAGTGGGCTGTGGGGCTGTGAGGGCTGAGTTGGATTTGTGCAGGGCTGCTGGTTTAGGAAGGGCTTGGGAAGTGTTTTGGGGTATGGGAGAAAAGGGCCAGGACTGTGCCAATGCCACGCACACGTAAGTATACTGTAAATATACAGTCTGTGTTTCAGGAGCTGTGTTTTCAGTACAGTATATGTAAGTACATGGGGTTATTCTTGCAGAGCACTTTGAAGCACAAGTGCTCACAAGCGTGGCCAGCCTGGCATGGGCATGGTCACCACTTGCAGTGCTCCCACAGGTTGATTCAGCTTGAGCCTCCAGTGTGAAATCTTCAGCTTGCTCTAGTCCTTAACATTTCAGTGACTATCTAGAGCCTGTTAATGTAGATTTAAATACCTTGCATCATCTACAGCATTACAGACCCTGTCTTTTAAATGGTCCAAGCAGAGCCTAAGAGGTGTTGAGTACAAGCATATTATTTTTCCCCTAAAAGAGTTATCACAACTAAGTCTGCCAAACTCTCTGTAAATCATAGAATCATAGAATCTCAGACTGATTTGGGCTGGAAAGGACCTTAAGATCATCCAGTTTCGACCCTCTGCCATGGGCAGGAATGCCTCACGTTAGACTAGGTTGCCCAAGGCTTTGTCCAGCCTGGCCTTGAACACTGCCAGGGATGGGGCATTCACTTCGGGCAGCCTGTTCCAGTGCCTCCCCATCCTCACAGCTCCATATTGAAGGGTGGCCTAAATAAATGACTGGGGTTCACTTGTTGCTGGCTGGTAATATTGAACCTAAATCTTACCATTCAAAGGGTGACTAAATAATGGACATGTTAATTTTATGATGTTTCCAGCTCACTGGTAGCAATCCCATCATCTTGCCCACATCTTTTGCCTTTGTCTTGTTCCACTCACAGTTACATCCACTGCCTTAGCTCCTTATATTCCTTTCAATCTCTTTCTCCCTCCAGCTCTTTTTAATTATTTCAATCTATTTTGACTAGTCTCGTGCAAAATTTCATCTTCCTCATGTACTCGCCTCTTTCAAGACATGGTGCTCCTCTGTCAGCATGCGGTACAGCTTTAGGAATATCTACATGGCCCTTGTCTAGGGGTCCCTGGTGACTTTGTCAAGAGCCTTCTTAAAGAAGAATGGCAGAATAAGTCCCAGTAATGGTAATTACGTCTGTATTAGGTACTTAGACATTTTTGGTGAGGAATCTGTTGGTCTGCGAGCTGTGCGAAGGGAGGAGAACAGAACATCTGCGTAATTGTCATGGTTCCTTTTTTAACGCTGTTTCTGCTTAGTGGAAGGAGTCTAAAATCTGTTCAATTCCTGTAATCTCATTAAAGACTAATTTGGAAAGCTGAGAAAGGAAGGGCTTACTTTGGATCACTCTGTCTACAGTTAAAATACTTTTGCTTGCTGAACTGGCCAGAAGCTCTCCATTTCACACAGTTCATGGTGTGTTTCCATTTATTTAGTGGCTTGGGTGGAGAAAGAGAGGAAAGGAGAAGAGAATGATTCTTTCTTCTAATATAATAAGACCTTGATAATTCTTGCATGAAACTCATTTTATTTATCTCCTTGAGCATTTCATAGATTTTTCTTTTATAGCTAAGATAAAGGTACTTTTTCATCTTGTCACACCTCATTCCTCCTGCCATCACCTTGGTGTTGATTTTCACTAGCTGCAGGGTCAGTGAATACCAAGTGGGTTTTTTCTTTCAATTCTTTGGTCGTTCAGTCTTGGCAGGGCTATTTGGGTGTTTTCATTATAAGTATGCGTTGCCAACTGCTTTTGGGTAATAAACTATTGAAGAGCAGCAGACGACATCCCTACTAACAGCAGCGATGTAAACTGCAAGGTTGATATTCCAGCCTTAGGGGAAAATTCAGCTCTTTCAACATTTATGGTAAGCCTGGTTTGCAATGACAAGGTAAAATAGCCACAGATTTGGCAGAATTAAATGCCCGTACATAAACGTATTGGCAAGAAGTGAATTGTGTTCTGAGGTGCAATGGCACCAGCTGCACTGTGGTGTTGTCTGAGTTGCAACTTAAGCTTAAAACTCAGCAAAGCTATAAATTCTAAGTGCCATGGAATAACATGTTGGCAAGTTAAGGATGAACTGAACTGAACCGAACCAAGGTAGCGCAGCTCATCAGCAACACTTCAGTCGGAGGTCAACCAAAATATTATTGTTTTCCTTCAGGAAAAGGAGAAAAAGAAATATCAGTCAAATAGAAAGATAAAAGGGAAAAAAAAAGAGGCAGTGCTTAGGTCAGTGGAACAGTTTTGGCTCAAAGCTTGAAATCCATTTCCCCTTGCCTTTCCATCCTCAAGGAAACCTGTGACTGTTATTCCTGGGCTGAACCAAGCTGTAGTTTCAGGGTATGAGATTTCTGTCACTCTCGTCCTATTTTAAATAATCTGTATCAAAGCAGGAATAGATTTTATTCATCCTTATTGTTCAGAGAAATATTTAGGAGGAGTCAGAACTGAGCAGAAACAAGTATGAAATGGAAGGTGAAATCATCTTTTGTTCGCCCATCAAAACAGCAAGAGACCACAGTGTCAGGCTTTGGGGCTTGAGTACAGCCTCCAAAGAGAGTCGATGGAAGTAATGAAACCTGTGCAACAAAAGGCAGTGGGCTTTCTATGAAACTTGCCAGCTTTCATGGTGTCTTCATCCAAACGTGCCCAAAACTCTGGGTTATGCCTATCTAAACCAGTAAGCAAATCCTGTGGGCTGTGAATTCCTGTGGAATAAATCTGGGATCGCTGACAAAATCCTCGCAGGCAGCTATTCTGCAGATAGCCAGTGTTTTTTCTGGAGGAGCCAACACTTGAAAAGCATCCGTATGTGCAAAGGAGCTGGTACCAGCTGCTGAACACTGGCCACAAATATCAGGAGGGGTTGTGAAAAGCCATCGGAAAGGGAATTTACACATTCAATGGGAAGAACTGAGCTGGTGTGAAAAGCAATTCCCAGAGCAATTCTAATTCACCTTTGAGGTGTCAAAAGTTCCCAGTAGTAGGCAAAGACAGCTCTAGATTTAGGCAACAGATAGAAATACGTCTGCCTTGAAAATGAAACAGCAGCAGCTTGAGGACAGAGTTTTAGAACACACAAAAAAACATAATAAAAACCAGTTAGTAAGGTAGAGCAGTTAGAAGGAAAATGTTTGTACATAAAGCTTTCTGATGTCCTGACCACAGGAAGTGCTTTGCTTTTAGGTATCTTGCTTCGTCAGGTCAGTGCTGTGTCTGGGGCTCAGATTTGGATGCTGTTGGTAAGGGGATCACAGCCATGCCACCCATCTCTCTAAATAAGTGGCTGCTGCCAGGACACCAGTGCATTCCTGCTCTATCCTTCACATTCACACACCGCTGCAGCCTCTGTGGCAGGATCTTCTCTTGCTCTGTGGTAGGGCAATTCCTGCTGATGTGGTGATGCTTTACCTGTGTCCAGCCAATGCTAGTTCTGATTAAGGGTTGTCTGGAGCTCATTTTTACAGTTGTCACCTGAAAAATGACCTCTGACAAGAACCCTTTGGTTCTGGTGTCCGATCGGGCCCGTTCCTCTGCCCGCTGAGGTGGACGAGGGAAGCGGCGGCCGCCATGTTGTGCACCCTGAGGCGCAGCAGCAGCCAGGGCAGGGCAGCGGCTGGAGGCACACGGAGGCCTTGGCTGGGTCAGTGCCATCAAAGGTAACAGCTTTAGGTTTAAAACCAGAAATTGTCTGTGTTTGGGTCAGTAGAGGCTGTTGGGAGACCGGTTTATAGGCTCCTGTGCCTGTTTTTGGGGTGCAGGGCAGCGCTGAGCCTTAGGGACAGCAAGCTGTGGAGCATCAGTACTTGAGAAGACTCCATTGAGACCTTATTGCAGCCTTTCAGTAAAAGGGGTCTATAAGAAAGATGGGGAGAGACTTGTTATCAGGGCCTGTTGGAGCAGGATGAGGGGTGATGGTTTTAAACTAAAAGAGGGAGATTCAGGTTGATGTGAGGAAGAAATTGTTTACAATGAAGGTCATAAAACACTGGCACAGGTTGTCCATGGAAGTGTGGGTGCCCCATCCCTGTAGACATTCAAGGCCAGGCTGGATGTGGTTCTGAGCAATCTGATCTGGTTGAAGATGTCCCTGCTCATTGCGGGGGGTTGGACTGGATGAGCTCTGAAGGTCCCTTCCAACCCAGTTTTGATGGTATGAGACACAGGGGCTCCTAGTTCCTTGGTGTCTTTCAGTAGTCTAGGGGATTACTTAGAATGCATGGGTTTAGGTAGCAGAGACTACAGAATCTGTTCTGCTCCACTTCACACCTACAGCAGCAAAATCTCCCTCGGCTGCTGCCTCAGAAAGAGATTTTCAAATGGAAAACTCACAGTCCTCAAGCGCCCGCTGTGCCGGGGTCTGGTCCCTGTGTTTGACACTGTATTAAGAAGTGCCACACGCTTCTAAAGCAATTTTCTTAGCCTGTGTTCATAGGCTATCTCTGCACCAGGGTCACTGCTTCACAGCCCGCAGGACTGTGAGCACTGACAGAATGGCTATTTGAATGTTCCTCACTTTGGGCATCACACAGCATGCAGGCGCATCTCCTCCTGCCCTGCTCACCTGCTTGTGCAGAGCCACGTTAGCCTAACTCCAAGAGTTAGGCTCTTGAGTTCAACTACAAGCCAGAGATTAACTGAGTTGTAATTAGGGAGTTCACTCCACAAAGAAGACGTAAGGACTCAGGTTATTTTAGGCCCATAGGAAAAAGTGGGCACTTGATGTGGGTTTGTGCTGCATGAACTCTCTTAGGAAAAAGTCCTTATGTGTTTCACAGGGATGTGTGATTGATCTGAAGCTTGCACTAAGTATGCCAAAGTACAAGCCTAGGAGAGAGGAGGGAAAACATCCTTCATTTTATAGTGTGCTCTCATTTTATAGTGTGCTCTTAGTAGGCAAACAATTCTAGTTTGAGAGGTTAATTAAAATGCAGTGTCTTAGGATTTCCTGGGCAGTGTCTCCATGAAACACCTCACGATTACTCTCAGGAAGAGCTGGGGAACTTGCCTGGTGATCACTGGATAGTGTTACAGGAGTTATTTGGGGATGCTGAAGCAGTGCTCAGAATACTAAAGACTGTTCACAGAAGCATCGGGATGAGGGAAAGGGATGAGCATCCTCTGTGGACATCTGGATAAAGAAACATGGCTGGTATACCTCTCCTGCCCTAAGGGCATGGCTCGGAGAGACAGAGAATGACAGCTGGTGGAAAAATTACATATGCTAATTACCCCCAAATGGAATTAATTGCTATTAATTATTTTATCACAAAATCAATTAGTATTGCACTGCAAGTCATTTTAATTAAAGTAGTCGATAAAATTCAGATAAACTGTAGACACAGCAAAATGATGGCAAAACTCCAAAGTTAGTCTCTAATAGGAAATGAAGCCCCAAACAGTTGAGCACTGAGATTGAATTAGCTGTTATTTTTATTAAAAAATAAGAGCCCAAGGCAAAAACATGAAAGCAGGAGCTTCTTTGCAGAGAAGAAGAAAGCTTTTGGAGTTCATGAATGAAGTTGAAAAGCACAGTAGTAGCGATGGGTTTTTTGTATCTAACTACATGTTTCTGAGATGATTTTCACCTTAATTAAAAAAGAAAAAAGGGGGGAGAGAGAAAACCCACTGTTTCCCATTGTTTAGGTTATTGTACTTAAAGGGATGCTTGAAAGAGACTTGATCTTGAATGTTTCTGACCCCACCTAAAGTACTGCATACAGTTCAGGTATCCCCAACGTAAGAAGGACATGGAGCTGTTGGAGGAAGTCCAGAGGAGGCCATGGGAATTATAAGGGGCTCCAGCATCTCCCATGTTATGAAAAGCAGAGAAAATTTGAGCTGTTCATCCTGGAGAAGTTACCTGGAGACCTCAGAGCAGCTTCCAGTGTCTGAAGGGGGCTACAAGAATGCTGGAGAGGGACTCTTCATCAGGGACTGTAGCGATAGGGCAGGGGGTGATGGGTTCAAACTGAAACAGGGGAAATTCAGGTTAGATCTAAGGCAGGGGTTGGAACTGGATGAGCTTTAAGGTCCCTTCCAACCCAAACCAATTTGTTCTTCTAAATTGCCATCCCCTCAAGCAAAACCATGTCGCCTTTATATTCTGCATTGCTAATTAAACCTACTCAGAGTAGGTTTATCCTAATCTTGGAGTAAACAGGTTTCTGAGGGGAAGAAAAAACATTAGGAAGATTCAGTTTTGTTTAGGTTTTTCAGTTGAAATGTGGTTGAAGAGATGGTATGCAAAGATTCCGGGCCAGATACCGTCATGGCATAACTGGGCTGCTGTGTTGGCATACGCGGTGTTGCTGCCTGTGTTCCTGCCTTGCCCACCATCTGACAGGCACAGGCATCCACTGAAAGAGGCTTCTGGGATTTTAGGAATGCCAAGCTTTCAGAATTGGATAATGGCGAGAACAAAACCTGGAGAACATCAGAGGCATAATTAATCCGCTGCCTTTGCTTTTGAGTCATTATGTGTGGTATGCGGGTGGGTGGCAGTTTGCATTAGAAAGAAAGATGTTGTGCTGCTGTCTAGAAAAGGACACGGCTGCCTGGTGTGTGGCAGAAACACGCAGGTGCTTTGGATGCTGGTGTTTTGTTATCGACTGATTTTGCTCGCTGGTTAATGACAGCAGCCAGGAGAAATGGACACGGGCCTTCCAGAGTGCCCGTGGCTTTTGCGGGGAGATGAGAGAGTGCTGTGATGTGTGTGCCTAATAGAGCCACAGGAAAGAACATTTTTGTTGCTGCAAAAGAAAAGTTTTCTGGACCAAATTTCTCAAACTCATGAGTGGAATTTAATGTTTGGGACTTCACTGACTAACACACAAAGCAATCTGAGTAATGAAAAAGTACTCTTTTCAAGCGAGAAAACAGGAGGCATTGATGGAAAAGCTAATTTATTTACTCTTTTTATGGAGAGAACACGCTTTGCCCAAGTTCAAAACTGACTGTGCAGCTATTGATGAGTATTCCTGCAAGTAAAATGGTTAATGAAAGCACTGACGCTCTCCCCACGTCTCTCTTGTGCGACTTTAAAGTGCAACTTCACTCCTTAGCTCTAAAGGAAGGGCTTCCAAGTGTTCAGTGAGCCCTTGTCAGTGCTGCCATACGGTAAAAACTTGCATTTTCCAAGTCTTTAGTTTCAAAGCACTAAACGATGAAACAGCTGGAAGGGCTGGAATGCCCCATCCCTGGCAGTGTTCAAGGCCGGGCTGGATGGGGCTTTGAGCAACCTGGTCTAGTGGAAGGTGTCCCTGCCTGTGGCAGGGGGTTGGAACTGTTCGAGCTTTAGTGCTTTGTGTAACTAGCAGTGTAAAATCAGAGTATAAGTCATTAATTTTGCTGAAGCTTCACTGAGGATCTGTGGTTTCTCCCTTCTCTGTGCTACAGGTCTGCACTGAGGTTTAAAGCTGCAGCTTTTGTGCAAAACCATTAAATGGAAGATGTTGGTGTTCTTTTGCTTAAGAGAAAGGGAAGTGCTGTTTGCAAGATGGAAGGAGAGAAAGAAAGAAGCTGAGATTTGAGCAGTTTAGTGTCTGTACTCTCCCTCCCTGTGCTAATGAATGAGGATTTGGATCCTCACCTGATCCACTCTATCCACCTTCTCTTAGACTTGCTGTATCACATCCATGAGCTCCTGTTGCTTATGAAGCTTAAGTTCTATACATGACAACAAGGATATCATAGTCTACATTAGAAGATACAAGCTTCCTGTGAAGACAGAGAGGTCTTTGATTAATAATCTCAAAATGCCACAATCCTCTCTCTGAAACCAGTGGGCGATTTGCCTGAAAAGACTTCAGGCTGTGGTCCTGTAAAATTAATCTCCCCCCCTGTATATACTCCTACGACTGCAGACAGAAAATGAATGCCAGCTAAACAGTATCCACACACACATACAAGTATGCTGACATGACACTAGTGCCTACAGTCTGAACTATGTTAATCCCACAGACATTTCTGGGGGAACTGTAGCACGCTAACCCGTGATGACTTAGTACAGACCTCTGCAGGAGGCTGCCCACACTGGAAAGGCACACTCATGTTTACTTGGGGGGGCAGAGTCTATCCAAGCTCCTCCATGCCGTGCAGCACCAGGCAGCTGCCTGCATGAAGGGTCCAAAGGAAAAGTGTATGAACATAGCAATGCTGATAGAATTTTAATAGCATGGTATTTCTGTTGACCTCTTAAAAATAAAATTGCACTGTGAGCCAACAGGCATGGATTTTGGTAATGGGCCTTAAAACCAACACCAGAACTGTTATTTTCAGTTCCTTTCTAATTCCACAGCTGTTACAGAAAACAGCCAAAGTGTGTCTCAACCACCCACATCCCCATACCTTTTCCACTGCCAGGTAGAAAAGCCTGCACCAGCAGCAGCTGCTGTACTGCACTCTTCCTCATGTTCATAGAATCACAGAACCATGGAATGGTTTGGGTTGGAAGGGACCTTAAAGCTCTTCCAGTTCCAATCCCTGCCATGGACATGGACACCTTCCACTAGAGCAGGTTGCTCAAAGCCCCTGTGTCCAGCCTGGCTTTGAACACTGACAGGGATGAGGCAGCCACAGCTTCTCTGGGCACCCTCACAGGGAAGAACTTCTGCCTCAGAGCTCATCTCAATCTCCCCTCTGGCAGGTTAAAGCCATTCCCCTTGTCCTGTCCCTACAGGCCCTTGTCCAGAGCCCCTCTCCAGGTT
>JANHGB010048686.1:0-14904 GCA_026283785.1 Coracopsis vasa
TGGAACAGGCTGTCCAGGGTAGTGGTAGACTTCCATCCCCAGAGGTATTTATAAGAAGTGTAGATGAGGCCCTTAGTGACATGGTTTAGTGGTGGACTTGGCAGTCCTGGGGGAACAGTCGGACTTGATGATCTTAAAGGTCTTTTCCAGCCTAGTTGATTCTGTGATTCATTAAAAAGGGTACACTGGTAAATAAAGAAAGCCTGCATTCCAGAAAGATGCTGCTCATCATCATATGATGCTATGCAGGAATATATCCCTGGTAAGCTCATTGGGGCTTGTCCCTTCCTTGGGGAATAATGCAAGCAGTAAGACACAAGCCTGGAGGTCCACAATGTAAATCCAGAGTTTTTCCACATCCCTTTGGTTTACAGGCTTGCAAGACAACGAAATGCACAGTACTGGTCATCACTTTAAAAAAATTATGCTTGTAATTTTTAAGACAGCCTGAAAATACTGAAAAATATCATTTCAGTGGCTCTGTTATCATTGCAGAGGTATGGAAAACACTTCCCACACTGAATAATCCTCACCATTCAAAACACTTTGCTATTTAACTGAGAATTTCAAGTATGCTCAAGATATTGCAGCCTAACCTCTTCCTTTAGTCAGAGCTGACTCTGCTATCTCTGAGGACACATCCTTCTGTGACTAAATATATCGGCGTACAGGAAAACCTCCCACCTTGTTATTGCTCTGGCTTTTGTGGACGGAGCAGAAAACACTGCTGCCTACCCTGAAGTCACAAAGCCCCATTGTGTGGCATGGATAAATGAAACTCTTGAGAGGGAGTGAGCTGTTCCTTATTTTACTGACAGCTGCTAAGAGTCCCAGTTAACAGCACAATGCTGGCACAAGCTAGCACACATCTTAAAATCCACATTATAATCAAAAATTTACATGAATATTTTAGCAAAATGGTGTCTTGGTATTTTTAATGCATTTAAGCTAAAAAAAAACAAGCATTTTTTTTCCTTGTGAAGCAAACTGTTAATTAATAATCACTAAAATTAATATTTAAACTAATAAATAGCACTGAACCCTGAGGTCCCTAAATAAACATCTGGGCAGCCACTGTCTGAAATACCTATTTCCAGGCTGCAGGTCCATCTGGGAGACAATGGGTGAAGCTTGCCAACCAGAAAGCTCACCTCCACCCAGAAAAATTATGCAGTTTATTGGCATTTCAATGTAATGCTCTCTCATTATCCAATTATACTTTATTTTGAGACAATCTTCCCTGACGATAGCTTATTGTGAAAACTTTACTGCTTGGACACACTTCCATTTGGTCAACATTTTTACTAGAAGTCATAGAATCATTTAGGTTGGAAGGGACCTTTAATATCATAAATGGTTGTAGATATTGTAAAAACAGGATTAGGAAAAAAATCTCTTCTCTTTATAGGGAGATTTGTTAGCATGCGGCTTCTTCAGATGCAAGCAGTTCCATTGTGATAAACTGGCAGTAACATCTAACAACACTAATAGCTTCTGCTCCTGTTTTTCACTTTGGATGCCCATCAAAGTGATATTACTGACTCGAATCAGCACTGCCTCATTTTGGGGCTGGTAGCTGTGTTATGTTAGACATTTTTTGTCATATCACATCGTTACCACAGAAATCAATTTTAAAAAAATCACATTTTTTACATGATAAATCCAGTCTTCATCATGAAGGCATAGTCCTTGTCAGAGTTCAGCTGCTTTACACTTCTAAATACCAGTTTTGAACTGTCTGACATCTCTCTTCTTCATTCAAAGTGACATTCAGCTAATATTTATTAACTTTTCCACTGAAAACAGAAACTCTTCACTTGCAAACTCTGTAAACTTTATATATACGTATGTATGCATAAAAACCCCTGCTTAAAGCTTGATCCCTGTTACTCCAGTTTTATGTTTGCCTTCAGTTTGCTCAGCATCCAGCAAATTCAAAGGAGGCCAAAGAAAACCAGCAATACTTGTATCAAGATTTTTATTTTATTTTTTTTTTAATTTATCCAACCTTTTTGCCATGAAATGAACCATTGTACCTGTGGGCAATGAACAACCCAAGGCAGCTTTACCAGTCTGTAACGTGTCATGTGGGAATGTAATAAACTTTTTTACTTACCCAGGTAAGCAATACCGCAGAGACATATGCATTGATTTAATATATACCCTTAATACCTGGCACAGCAATGGTAACCCCTGTTAGCTTTCTGCCATGGTTAAACAAGCAGTCAGAGATGAGATTCCCAAGATGAGCCATCAGCTCATGCAGCAGAACGTAAGGGGACAGTTTAACTCTCTAGCAAGTGATTTTCCATTCTCGGCACCAGGCACTGTTCCAGGAATAACCCTGTGGTTTCTCCCCAGAATCTTTGCAAAGATGTGATTTACAAGCTTGGTTTTTCCTGGATTTTGCTGCCTGCAGTGTTATGAAGGCATTTTCCTAACTGGCTCTCTGGCATCCTTGGGAAAAACAGCAGGTAGCCCACAACTAAGTTTGTGTAGCTTAAAGGGATGGTTTTAGGTGTCTGCTTTGCTTTGGTTAGCATTGACTGTGCAATGATCAAGCACAGAAAGCCTGCAAGATGGAAATGGCTTAGCAGTAGAGGAGCAGGCGTGCATATGGATAGGACTAACTAGGATATTTCAGAAGTATTGCGGGGTCCTACTAAACCTCATATTCTTCTTTAGATCCAGCTCACTGCACAAGACAAGCCCCAACACACCATTAGCTGGATGCACCAGTCAAAAAGTCAACTAGAATTCATTAAGTTCTGCTATTTAAAACTAGCTTTCTTATTTAAACAAGATAGGTCAGCATGCACTTGTTCGGATTGCTCCATTAGTTTCCTATAAAACTACAGCTGCTACAACTAAATTTTGAATGTAGGTTGGTATTTGACTGTAAAGTCTTTGATGCTGAAGGTGTCACTTTAACTGTGCCTGATACTACAGGATGTTGTCTGGGGTCCACTGCAAGGTAAGTAAGAGGTTTGAGAAATAAATTTCTTCTCTATATTGGTTTGACACCTGAATGTGGAAAAAGACAAACGTTGATTATCTTGTTGACTTCCTTTGCCTTCCTGGAAAGGCGCACGATACAGTGAGACACTGATGTAACAAATCCCTACCTTATTATGGCTGGGATTTTATCCCACCCAGAGCTGGCTGCCATTTATCTTCAAGTTGCCTGCATAGTGTATCACTCAGGCTAAGTGATTCTGCCCCTGAGATACATATCCACCTCCTTCCTAACTCGCTGAGTCCCCCAGCCGTCAACCTTTGTGAGCCTTAAAGTCCCAAAGGAGACCTGTGCTAAACATTAACCCTTCCCTTTCCACAAAACATAAACCCCAACAGCTTTATCACATGTCAAAGTCCTTATAAAACACACATCTGACATACAGCAGCACTGGGGCCGGTTTTGGATGTGCTTCAATGATGAAACTTACTTTTTGTTACAGATGGTTTTAAGAGACAGCATCAGTGTAAGTAATAGATTGGCAAAATTAAAACTTACCTCGCAGGTCTGAATTTGATTTGTTGGAGTTGCAAACATCCCTGGATTAAAGTATTACCATATCATTTCTTAATCTAGTTTCAGATTGGGCTGCAGCAGCATTTCAAGCCACATCATAATTTTCTCCTATCTCCAAGAAAAGCATATTTTCCAAAATTAATGGACTTTTCATCTGAAAGATATGCTTTTCTCTCAAAGCTCTGTGGCTAATGCACATTTCTGTCACAGAATGATTCACAGTTCATTCTTTAACTGACTGTTGGAGATGGGTCTTTCAAGGTTTTGCATAAATTTTGTGTCTAAAAAGCTAAAATCTATCCTCAAAAGTATGGGATTTAAGGGGAGATTAACCCAAACCATGTAATTTACAACAGCATGAAGCGAATCTACATCAGTTGAGTTTATAGGTGGAAGTATCTTCCACATACCACCAAAGCATATCAAATAACCCCTGATATGAAACAGTTTCAGAATCGGCCACAGTCCAAACAAACACTCTTAGAATATGATCAGATTAAGTTGTTTAAAATACGGGGCATGTGGAAGTCATCAAACACTGACATCAGATGGAAATCAGGCTTCTCTTCTGAAAGAGCAGAACACAGGGTAGGTCTTAGTGTAAGATCAGCCACATTTCTGGGCTGTTTCCTGCTCTCAAATGATTTAGCAAAATGCTTTTAAAAAGTGTCATAGACATCCAAAAGGGTTCTATAAAGTGTTGTCAAACTGTGTGTGTGTTATTTTGACATGTACTAGGGTGGCTACTTTAAAAAGAAGAATGCAAGTAGGAAAAAACCCCACGTCAAACAGCAATCAGCCCTAAAACGTACATGAGACTCAACAGAATAGGTCAGCATGGAAAGCCCACGACAAGCATGCCAGCAGACCCAAAGGGACCTCTAGCATTTTGCTGGACAGAATACCTGGCAAAAACATGTCTTTGACAATGATGCACATTTCTCTTCCTACAGAAATTTAATTAGATGTGTTTTCCCTGAGTGAGAACGTGATATTTGAGGATACCTGTGGATAATAGAAGTAGTGGATACCTTTTACAGGCATACCCTGCATCTCTTAAGAAGTGGTAAGGGAAAGAAATTTAGAAACATTTAGGATATAAAAATATTTGTAATAAATTAGTTTAAGGTAATTAGAAACACAACAGTGATGATGACCTCCTCTGTAGGGTCTGATGTGCAATGAGATGATTCCTTTGACGCCCATGCAAAATGTCCACTGCGGGATGATTTTTTTCCTAATTAGAGAAGTGAAGGGAAATATTTATTTATCTTCTTAATGGCAACACACAAAAACCTCTTAGTTGAGTTACAGAGGAATGCAATATGCCCCTCAGCTCTTCTAGAAGAGAGGATGCGACCAGGCTTTTCCTCTGAGCCACAGATGATATTCCAAGCCTGAGGACACGCCTCTGCCTCCCTGAGACATTTGCACCATTCAGTTCCATTCAGTGCAGCATTTACTGGGCTGAATAGCCTTGGAAAGACAGGACAGCACACAGCACAAACGGGTTTATATATCTAGTCCCCAGCTTTATTAGTCCCCTCCCCACCACATCCTCCTCCACCCTGGCTTGCATACGCAGCCTGGGATGTTATTTCTGCGGCTGTTAATGGCCATGAGCAGAGCAGAGGAGCAGAAGCCAGGATCCAGCTGTGGGTTGTAGCTGTGCAGGGCAGAGGAGGATTCCTGCGTGGCCTAGGAATAACCACAGAGGGAATTGCCCAGGAGAGGATGAGAGGTGCAATATGGAAGATGCATTGCCAAAAAAAAATGTAGTGGAGCACATGGAACTAAGGGGAGAGATATGAAGTGTTGGTGGAAGGTAGGAATGCTAAAAAGGAGACGGAAAACTGCTTCAAAGCCTGCAGTGCTTTGGTGAACAGTGCATTAAGAGATCCCCAGGGGGTTGAATGAGATCTTTGACTGGGGAGGGAGCACCAACTAAGAGCAGTGACAGGGAAAGCTGTTTGTTAAATAGGTTTTCCATGCACATACCAGCAAAGACAGAAATAACCTGACATTTACCTTCTCAGCCTTCCAGGAACAAAGTACTCTGAAATCCAGCTGAATGCAGAGACATGTCTCCTGTCTCCTCCGGATGGGAAATCTGTTAGCAACAATGTGTATCCTTCTTCTAGCACATGGAGGCTATGAATTAATTCCCCATGGTTGATTCAACCCTCTAACCCTGCAAAAATGCCTGCACTAAAACTAAGAATTTCCTTGCTCCCAGGCAGAAAAGGTTAACTCCTTCCTTGCTGAAACTGCAACCTTTAAAACCCACATTGAGTTTCAGATAGATTCAGGCCAATCAGCATAGCAGAAAGAAAGCTTTGGACAGACTTTAAAGCATGTGTTGAATTTGATTTTTGGAACGGAGGAGTTCTTCAAAGTTACTTGCTGGTTACACAGAATGCCGCAGGACTTGGTATCACTTGTAAACTATTCTACAGCAGTAGGGGAGGAAGAGTTTCCTCTATAATAGAGGGTGGTTACAGACATGCCCAAGTGGTGGCTCAGACAAGCAACAAATTCCATCCTTTATTCCTTGCAAATGCCTGAAAGTGCATAGGATGCCCATCAGTCTTGTGTGGCTGATGCTTGGATATTTCCCATTATTTCTATTCATCCCATTCACAGATCACTGGAGAAACTTCCCCCTCTCTGACAAGTAGTGCCTGAGGAAAACAAATGAACTCTCCTGGAGCCAAACATCTGACTGGTCCCAAAGGGACAGGGAATGGCAAGAAAGCCGCTACCTCCAAGCATATGGGCTGGCGCAGTAAAGCAGTGTGAAACCTATTCACCATTGGGTTCATCCTGCATATTCTCCAGGAGCCCTCACAAAGCCTTAATTGCAAATGTTAAGTCTAAATTCTCAGAAAGACGGGGACGCAAATCATGAGGAAGGACATCAAAAGTGAAAAAGAATTTTAGCTTGAGGGAGACAATCAGCCTTCTGGGAATTAACAGAGACTTTACAATGGATAAGAGAGGGTTGCCAGGGATTCAACACGAAAATTCAAGGATTAAAGAACTTTTGAGTTAACCTGTTTTCAGGAATGTGGGCATCAGCACTTGCTTCCCACTTACTGTGTGATTTTAAGTAGGGGAAGGATCAAAAGCCTGACTGATCTTCAGGGCCATTTCAGGTAAAACAGCACTTTTTGGCTGTACATGGAAGACATGAGAACATTTTGGGCTCCAGCTGATACCGAGCAGCTGTCACAGCAGCCACATGCTGGAGGGATGGGAACTTCTT
Source organism: Coracopsis vasa (assembly GCA_026283785.1). NCBI lineage: Eukaryota > Metazoa > Chordata > Aves > Psittaciformes > Psittacidae > Coracopsis > Coracopsis vasa. The sequence goes on from JANHGB010048686.1 coordinate 6,798, forward strand.
TGCAGCAGAACTTGTAGCCTGAAGAGCCTCCCCAGCCCCAACCAGAGCCGGTCCTCCTGCCAGCTGCAGATGCATGGTGACATTAAACAAGAATGAATGTGTTAAAACCATGGACTGAAATTCAACTGGCAAACGCTAGCATCTTTTTTGGGTTTTTTGTCTTTTTTCTTTTTCCTTAGTGGCACGTTAAGAACATCCTGTGCTGTGTTCTGCACTCAAGAAGAAACTGTCCATGCTAAGCAATGGGTTACTCAGTACTTACACATCAGCTGAAGGGCTTCTTCTCACACTGTGGTATTTAAGGCTGCTCAATTCTTCTAATAACACCCAGCTCTACATTGCCAAGATGTAAGCCCTGAGCTGAAATATTTAACAACTGAATAGCTGCACAGCCTGAAACATTAAATATCATCTGGTTTGGGGCTGGGGTTGTTTTGTTTTGCTCTGGTTTCAGACACAGTCATTTCCAGGGGCAAAGCTAGGGAAGAATGCTTCGTCCACCCACACAGGCAAGGAGAAGCCAGACCTCTCTCAGCAGCTCCAGCACTTTCATTCCTTTGCAGTCTGGAGTGGGGGGAGAAATCTGACATGAAATCCTCCAAAGATCAGACAAATTTCCCTGTAACTGATACCCTTTCAAACCACCTTGAAAGGAGACAGAAGGCAATGGAAGGAAGCAAATGTCCCTGGTACGCATCAGCCTGCGGCAGGAGGCTTGACTCCAGCTGCAGGAATGGGGGACAATGAACGGAAGAAAGGGAGATAAGCAGCCAGGAAACAGGCAGGGAACAGCGAGGCAGAAAGAGACAAGAATGCAGAAAGGGAGAGGTGAGAGAGGAAAAGCAAGACCAGCATCCAGCGGTGAACAGGAGGGAATCTCACATCAGAGAGGAAGCGCTCAGGAAACATCAGATGGGATGTTGGAGCAAGGCTGCTGGGATAAAGGCTCCAGGAGGTCAGGGGGAGCAGGAAAACAACACTGGGAAAAGGGAGCAGAGGGACTAGAAGCCTCTCTGTGAAGTCCCTGGAGCATGGGATGGAGAAGCCTGGTTATCCCTTTACTCAGACAAACAACCTCCCAGAAGGAAAAGCTGGAACAAGCTGGGATTATAGATGGAAGACCTGCTGACCAATGTCCATTTAGGGATACTCAGTCTGGGACAAATAAAAATTGGTGGTGCAGATTTGCCTATCTCAGCAAAGAAAGGGCCATAAGAAGACATACCACCTGAGCCAGAAATGGGTCCATATTGAGGACAAAGAGGTTCAGTCTTCCCAGTGGACCATATAGGATCACATGATCAAGATCTCTCTAAGTCTCCTATTTTAAACCCTAGATAACCACACACAAATCTTTATATGGGGAGGTCAGATTTGCTATGTTAAGCGTTCAACATTTAGTAAGTCCTAATGTTAGAGCTATTGATGATTTGTGCATTCAGTTGCACTATTCACCTGTGATGGCATGATGCTGTCTCACAGTAACATGTTATCTCATCTGTGGAAACCTGAATTTTTTAACTATTTGGCACCTCCTGAGGCTGCTGAAAAGCCTTCCATTGCACAGCATTTTGGTGGCATTCTCAGTGACAAAATTACTCACAGCAATGAACAACTTTATCTTCCATGAGTAATTATCATCCAGAAAGCTAAACTGAACCCACCAGAAATACCCTGTAGCTGCAGGGACCCAATTTGAGGCAGAATGTTTCAGAGTCTCACATTTTTACTGCATTCCACACATAGGATGTAGAAGGTTACTCCTTTATGCTTGCAAGCATATGGCATCTTCTTCCCAGGAATGAAGAATGTGGTGCATCAGTTGCTTTTCACAGTGCACTGCTTGGGAAAGGTGCACAAGAGCACAGACACAGGTTCTTTGTGCTGCCTTCATCCTGACAGCCCTTTTCCATCACTCACCCACATCTCCCTTCAGTATCGCTCATTAAAGCTTTAAAGCCCTGCAGTGGGTGAGATGGCAGCTGATTGGCCTGAAGCACCATATCTGCCAGCACGGGATTACTCTAAATGAATAATCTCTCTTGCATGACAAGGCTTATTTGGGCCTTGTGTAGTCATTAAGAGCTGCTCTGTGAAGTAGTTACTCGATTTTCCATGACCAACCTCGGATCGCAAGAACGGGCTTAGTTGGTGCTGACATGGAGTTTTTCCCCTGGGTTTTACTGCATAACCTGGGCTCATTCATAGGGAATTGCTGAGGGGGTCATTCAGCCTCAGAATTTCCTACATCCTCACCTGTCCTATTTCATAACCATAGAGAAGTTGCCCATCAAAACAGCTGTGGCTTCTAATATGGTGCAGCTAATTCTGCATCTATACACATTCCACCAGGATGAGCTGAAAAATCGAGGTGTATTGCACGTCCAGGAAGACTTGTGCAAGGCAGCTCCAGGTTTGGAGCAGGGGCTGATGCTCTCCAGAGGTTGGGAAGCAGGGAAAGAACTAGACACTAATTCATCTAGTGCTCAGGGGAGGCAGGTTGCCATCCCCAGGGTGACAGGTCAGAGGGGCTGTCAGCTGCGTCTCACCCAAGAACCCTACAGAGAACAAAGCTACCTTTTTTCCCCTGAAATAGAGAGAACAAGAACATCTTGACAAGGAGAGTCAAGTCCAAGCAGTTTTGCTGCCAGCCTTGGTATGAGCAGTGCCTGGTCAGCGCTGCTGCAGGTGATGCAGTTACAAACAGCTTTCTGGATGTGTTACTATTTGGTGTTGTCCTTGTTAATACTCTGGTGCAGTAACCATTCAGGAATGCATCTTATGCATAAGGCTCTATTCTATATCCTCAGGAAAGGGCAACTGTATTGCAGGGATGGTATCACTTTGTTCTCCCTCCTCTGTTCATTCATTTTACTGCTGAAGGCTTGTAAAGCACGGAAGTGTGAAGAAAAAGGTAGACATGGCTTATATGCAGCAGGACAGCAATTGTCACCAGAGTCTGCATCTACCTGTGCTTCAGCATCACTGTCCAAAGCAAATAATAATCAAGTAACCTGTACCATATTATGGTGAGAATGAAAATCTCCCTCCACAAAGCTCTCTCCTGCAAGACAGGGAGCTGTTGTACTGTCATACAGATGAAGAAAAGGACTTCTTTAAGTTACACAGCAGCACTGCCAGAGTGGGGAGGAAAGCCAGGGATCCCAACTCTATGTGTTCCACAGACTATCAGGACTGCATCATGAGCAGACATGACCAGCTGGCATGAGATTTATTTCACATGAGGGAAGGGAAACAGTAATAGCCAATAAATCTCTCCCACACAGCTGGATTTAAGTGTCACCAGCTGTATGACTTCCCCAGTGCATAATGTTAATTTATTCATTCATTCTTACTATGTTGTTGACTTACCTGCCTAATTTATAAATATACAAACCCTTTAAGGAGTGGATTTTGGCATCTTACAGCACAGCAGCAATGAGCAGGGGAACCAGACAATGGCACTGGCAGCCCTGCAGATGTGAGGAGCCTTACAGCCTGCCTTTTTCCAGCAGGCACTGGATTCACCCAGGGTGTAACTCAGAGCAGACATATTTCATTCCATCATCAATGTTATGTTTGACTAACACTTTTCTCAGGCTCAGTACGCTAGAATCTTATAGCCCTCCCCAGTTCCAGCTGAGTCCTATTACATGATCTGTTTGATATCCTCCCTTTAAAACTGCTGACATCCTTCCCTTGCCCTCGCTCCCTGTCCCTTCCCCAAGGATCTTGATCTTGCATTTTTCTCTAAACAAAGGCTTTCTGAGAGCAGGAGGCCCCCCAGCTGCCTCCTGCTACTGGCTCCCGCTGCAACCCTGCTCAACTGAACTGTGCTCTTCTCATTAGCATTAATGTGAAAGTTGTTCTCACCCTATAGACTCTGGTTATTATTGGCTTTAACAGAAGGAATTGTACACCTAAATAACAACACATGGGCTGAAATCAAGCTCTGTTGTTTTCTTCCTATTGCTAACGTGCCCAGAGCAGATTTATTAAAACCAGGAGTCAACCCCTGGAGAAACTAGAGACATTGCCTGTGAATTCACAGCTTTGGTGTTTGTTCCTCCTGCCTTCTCCTCTGCTGAGCAGTCTTCTGATAAGCAACTTGCCAGGGTAATTATCCACAGAGATTTTAAGCTGCATATTTTTCTCTCTCTGGGCTAATATAACTCAGATGTGGGAAAGGCATGGTTTTAATCAGTCCTTCCATACATCCCATGACACTTGGTCACATGTGCACATGTAAGTATTTGCATCACCCAGTAAAATAGCTACATTGTACACAATTAACAAGCTGGCTGTCACCATTTAGTTTGCCCTTCTTTTGCAGTTTAGTGCTGCCTTTGAACAAATTAGTTCTGCAATGAAACAAGTAAATACTCCTAATGATTATAGAGTGCTCTTTCCATAGCTACAAAAGTTTTCCTAATAGATTGACTATGACTCTCAAGTAGTTTCACTGCAGGTAAAAAGGGAAGGTTAAAAGCCATATAAAAGTATACAGACAGCATATAAGAGCTTGGGAAACAGGTAAACCAGTGTTCTTCCAGCACCTGGGACAGTCATTTAAGGGAGACACACTGTCAGAGCCCATATTAGAAGTGCTCTATAGCCATCCAGGGTCTTTTTGTCCCGAAGCCAGTGATGAAGCCAGGCTCTAGGGAGAACACAGTCCTGCATGAATTGCAGGGTCACTTACTATCACCACACTGAACAGCACAAGAATCACAGCTGCTTCTCTTCCCTGGTGACACCCATGACCAGATGATGTTTTTGCTGCAGGGAGCAGAGGCACGTTTGCTCCCAGACGGCTCCTCCTCCAGTGCGAATACTCTCAAAATCAAAGTCAGATCCAGAAAGTTAAAGGAAAGAGCTCAATACACATGGGTTCACATGGATTCCCAGCCATTCCAGCACTTGCTGCATGGGAAACCCCTACACGTAACAGCCCCAGACAAGATGCTCCTCACCCACCATCCGTCCCAGGCGATTGCTGCCAAGACCTTGCTCTTACAGAGGTGAATGCATCTCAGCAAGCTACCCTTACCTCTTTAACTGCTCCCTTAGCTGAGGGAAGAGACAGGTAACCAAGCCTCCTGGTTGACATAGTGCAGAGAGGAGCAAACCCACCACTAGCACCACTGCTCTCCTTCAGAGGAAGCCACATCACCTTCTCTTCCTCACTGGAGATGTAAAACAGCAGCAGTCAATAACATCAAAAACACCTGCTTCATCTTCTGGTCAGCAGCTTGTTGATCACATGAAGAATAGGCATGAGTTTCAGCCCAGCAAATAAAACATCAAGGACTTGCAGATGATCAGAAACTGTTTCCCATCAGGGAATAAAGTAGATCTATTTCTTTCCTTTAACCCCAGCAAGGGTAAATAAAATATGAAGCAAGAGTATTTTACTTTAAGAGAGGACTGAAGTAGATTCTGAATGGGGAGCAGGACCTTTACAAATAATTTGAGTAAAACATTACTTGTTAGAAGACACTGATGTGCCTTGAGTGCAGGACTGGGGTGACAGCGAGGGGAGGCACAAAGCAAAGCTCAGCACAACTTGGGGAAGATAAAAAGGATAAAATTTACACCATAGACTCCAATTCTAAATTAGGTCTTGGGTCGAGAAGTGAGTCTTGACCTAAAACCTAATTAAGCAAGATGTAAAATAACAAACTGCTTTCTTCAGAAGGATCGGAAAACGGGGACAGGAGAACAGTAGTAAACAAGATTAATTAGAAGTTTGGTTTTCCTAGCTTTTTGTACAGCGGATTTTCCTTCTCTCATTAAATGCCTGATATTCACTGATTTCTCAAAAAGAGAAAAACTAAGTCCAAAGCTCAATAATTAAACAGCCTTGACTATTGGCTTCATAGGACTTGCTGCTTCAGGGATGATGCTGACCTTGCCACGCCTATTGTGACCATCACAGGCCTGCTTGCTGGTAGTGTGGCTGGAAAACAAAGGAACCAGGAAAGAGAGCAGATGCAAACAGAAGCACCAAGCCACAAAGCCCAAGATACACCACAGTGATGTTTTCAAATGCCAATAGCTTTGTTGTTGTTGTTGTTGTTTAAATCATTTTCATTCTTCTAATTCAGCTTCTGCTTTGAAGTCCTTCCGCTGCTTCCAAGCCAGCCTGTTGCAGTACCCTGAGCAAACATTGAACTAGCTGGAGGATTATTATTCCACTGCTAGCCTTTAGAGCCATCTTCTCCCTAAGTTACCCTCTCATTTTTAATTACCAAAAATAAAATAAAATTAAAAAATCGGTATTGCAGGAAACAGTTCCATGCTTCAACTTGTTTGGTAGCCAGCCCAATGGGAAACTTACCCTGAAACTTGTGGTTATCAACTGAAATCTTAAAACAGCATGATTATAAATATTCCTAAATATTTCTGTGTTTACTGATTATCATCATATTTTCGAAATACCTAACAATTCAATACTGTTTTCTTAATGAAAGGCAGCCCTAATGCACCTGAGACAATACTGACAGGTAGAACCCAACAGCCATTTACATCTTAGAGTGTGTTCCCCTCTGTAGATAGACTGCAGCAAAGAGGACTGTTCTTTTACTTACCCGATTTTAATTTCTTTTAAACATGGGAAAATAGGAAAATAGAAGATTATTTCCAATATGTTGACTCTGCAAAAAAGTCTATAAAAGCACAAAAATTAAGGTTTTTTTCCGCTTTTTTATATTTTCAACTGTAATATAAAAATATGACGTTGGTTCAAAAGTCAGAGAAGGTCTATGTTGGTAACTACAATTCTTTTATTGGACATATTTTACTGAGCATTGAACAGTTATTTATGTAGGCACAGATTTAAGAATAAACCACAAAATCAAAAGGATAAAGTGCAGACCTGTACTGAAAAGCAGGCCTGGTAAAGTCAGTCTACTCTTTCAACTCAGCAGAGAAAAGAAAGAAAAGGGGGAAAAAACTGCCATTATAAGAGAAGCATATTATAAATTACATTCTGTGGTAGCAGAACTATACAACATTTCCTTCGAGGTCCACAGCACTGGAAAACTCAAGTCCCCTGTGTACAGGCACACTGAGTTTGTCACAGGAAATATCTTAAGACTCTGACTTACAAAAGTGGTTCCTTTATATGAAAACTTAAAGGGGTTCTGATTAAAACAGTTCTCTTAACATCATTTCTTTGTATATTTCAGAATAGAAAATTATGCACTCAAACAACCTCCCCCCCAGCAAAATGTTTCAGCAAATAGTGATTGAGAATGAGTGAAAGGGGAAGCCAGTGCAAGCCATGACTTTAAGCAATGGTCTTTGCTAGATCTCATTCCTGCTTACATCTCAATTTTCTCATTAAGAAGATTCAGAAATAAAATGCTAAATTGGACATGTCCTTGTCTTTACCCATCTCATAAGGGCAGTTTTCTACAGTTCTAAGTAACAGCGAAAAAAAATATATATTTCCAGAGCTTGCACAAATCCAAAAAAATAAAAATGCAGAAAACAAGAGGGAGAATAAAAACTAATATAAGCTAAAACATTATTTTGTAGTAAACAATAGAATATAACGTGCAATAGTGCAATTTCTCCTTTGCTGCTCCAACAACGAAGTCTTGGTAGATAGTCCACTGCAAGTCAAGGTATGGCATTCCACATCTAACTACGTGTTTGTCGGGCACTGCTGGATTTGCCAGGTTTTGGAGCCGAGTCACTGTGTCCAGGCTCTCCCTTCCCCTTCCCGAGGTGGCGGAGTTTCTGATCCCAGCGCTGCATATTGAAAGGCAAAGAAATTACTAAAGAGATTGCAAAAGAAGAACTAAGTAAGTAAGTTGTATGTAAATCAACTGCATGTCTTTACAAACAGCAGCAACAAAACTGTTTCCAATGTGTTAGCCTGGTGGAATGTGAGGTTCCCGGTAAACAGAAAAAACAACTCCTGACTTTCTTGTAGCGTCTGTGAATGAAAGGTTCTGGTGTTCCCAACATAAGAAGAACATGGAGCTGTTGGAGCAAGTCAAGAGAAGGCCACGAGGATGATCACTGGAGCACCTCCCGTATGAAGACAGGCTGAGAAAGTTGGGGCTGTTCAGCCTGGAGAAGAGAAGCTGCGTGGAGA
>JANHGB010048688.1:0-46387 GCA_026283785.1 Coracopsis vasa
CTTGTTAATGCATATTTGATTAATTTTTTTCTCTGAATACAAAAGAACATCAACTTATAAATACTGGAAAAACTGCCAAACTGGTGATTCTGCATCTCGCTAACGAAGGCAGGAATGAAGTTGACTGCATGAGGTCTTCTGTAAGTACGTCCACGTAACCACCCTGGAAATACAGTAGTTCTACATTAGTTTCTCCAGTGATTCTGCTGCTGTGAGCTCACAAATACTTGTTACAGCTGTGACTGAGCTGCCTTTTGTCTCTGAAAAATTCAGTTGACTTTTCACTGTCTTTATTCTCTGCTCACTTTGTTACATTGCTGAGCCTCGACTTTGCATTCGCAGCAGTACTTTGTCAGTACACCCATGATCATGACGCGCGCAGCATTTGTCCCTGCTCAGAGCATTGTGGCTGCTGAGAAGGTCCTGTCTGTAGTGTCTAGAGCAATGAGAGGGTGCTGTTTAGAGGCATAGCACCTGAACTGAGGAAAATTTTAGTTGCCTAAAAGCAGGTGCTGATCCTGAGCAGTAGCTTTGGTTCTTCAGGCTTCTGTGACTAAGAAGAGGATGGGTTGAGGGGTTGGCCCTCACAGTGATGTCTTGCTGGTCCACGTTTTACTGAAGGAAATGAATGGATAAGGTACTCTGCCCCTTGGGTGCATGAGCTTCCCTGGTTATTCGTTCCCCTACTTTGTGATGAAAATCTTTGAGGTGTCTCTGTAGTAGTAAATTGTTAGCAGTGTTTCTGAAAACTTAAGAGGATATAAAGCATATGCAACTTGAGGCACAGAAGTTACTAATGTATGCAGGTGATACTGTGTTCCTATGAAAGGACCTAACAAACAGCATCTGTCCCAGAAACGTTAAATGTAATGTCCAGGTTTGGAGTCATCTCAGGCTACTGGATGAAATAGCAATACTTTTGCCAAAATGCTCTCCATCAGTTTTATTTGCCCTGTGGAAATTGAAATGGAAAGCCAAGAATGTAACTTACTCAGGGATGGAATTAAAATGCGTAGTTAAACTGAATGGCTGAGGAGAACATGGTCTAGGTAATCACAGGAAGAACAAAGGGGTCTTTGAAAATGGAACTTTGCTCAGTCTCAGCATATGGGCGAGTCCCTGTGAACTGTACTGCGTAAGACCTAAATTAGGCAGCAAGGCCTCCTGGTGTATGTAGAAGCTGCACTGTGTTCTGCATAACCCTTTGCTGATCTCCTGGAGTTTCTTTTCAACTAGGCTGAAAACGCACCCAAAAGGGAGGTAAAAATGAGGCTAATTAAGAAGTGATTTCTTTTGCCTTGTAGCAGATGATTGCTAGTCCAGAGTGCTGTGGAGTTTTTTTGTTCTGTTCTAATCGGTTCTGGCTGATGCTGGTGGTATGGTAGGCGCATGTCAGGGGAGAGAGGTGAGAAGGGAAAAGCGGAAAGGATGGGGTGGCATGCCGGTAGAAGTAAGGGGCAAAGTTTGCTCATGTTGGGAAGCAGCATCCACTCAAAGGTGCTTCTTGAAAGGTTTTGTGTCTGTTCAGGTACCTCTTAGATGCTTCTGATGTCCTAAGATGACTTCTGCTCACCTTAAGGACAGGGCTGTGACATTTTCGCTTTTTACACCTTTTTTCCAGGGAATTGTAATTGAATTCCTCACTATGTCCGGTCTCCTGTTTAACAAGCAGCACTGATGGAATTGAGGTAGCAAACAAATCAGTCTGTCTTAGAGGAAATTGCAGCCCCAGGGTAAGCAAGATGAGGGGAAAAAATGCCTATTTTTGTTGGATCGTGGAGTCACCAGCGGAATCTTCATGATCTCTAATGAAGGCAATTAAGAGAGTGTTTGTGCAACTACGCACCATCATATGTATCGCTCTCATCAGTGCCAGTGTACCTCAGAGGCAGCAGAGAGAATTGGAGCTGAAATACTATCCTGCTTTTCTGCCATTCCCTTTTCAGACATACCAAAAGCCATTTCCCTGTCAGTTTTTTGGGGGTGGCACAGTAAGAAACAGAGGTCTTCTATAAAGGCAACTTCAATATGTGCCAGATTTTATCATTTATTCAGTAACAGCTGACACAATTCAGTTACGGCTTGCCAAAAGCATTCTCCGCTGTGGAATAGAGTGGAAAAACAGATTACACACAAATGGCTGTGGACTGTTACAGTCAAGTAGGGGACTAATGAACGCTTGGCTTTCTTAGTAAGATGTGCAAAGAGAACTTGAAGCACACACAGAAAGATCAAAGCTACACCAGTGGGAGAAAAATGTATATTACTGGGGAAGAGATGCCATGGCTTTTAGCATGGAAAAGCAGCAATGCTGCATCCTGCACAGGGAAAGGTCTGTGAGTGTCTGGGGGAGAGTTCCGTGGGCAGAGAGTCAGTTACCTGTGCTGGGATGAGAGGTGCCCCTTAGTTCATCTGGATATCTTAGGAGAAAAATGTCTTCTGAGGACATCAATCATGAAACTGCGGGGTGGTTGCTTTAAATTTGCAGGGTATTTAAATTAGCTGTGAGTATTTAAATAGAGCTTGGCTACCTATTTCTTGCAAAATGGATGGCTGTATCTGTGCAGTGTTCCTATTGGAATCATTGGTTTGGTGGGAGGAAAGATTGATAATCTGATCTGGTTTAAATAGTCTGTTCTGTAGTAGAATATGGCTTACTGGTAAGCTGATTGAACTTGATGCAATATTGGCTACAAATGAGACTCCTCCAGGGTGATCTTGAGCAGCACCTATTGGTCGTCTCTTACCTTCCAGGTAAAAGTGAAACTTAAAGTTCTCGGTTATGAATTTGTCAAACTTGGATCAGAGAGCACAGGGCATACACAGTCACTAGTCTGAGCTTTTAGATGGTGCTGCTGTGTCCCCACCATATGTTTCTTGACTAAAGATAGGTTTTTATAAGACAGATCAGAGCAATCAGGAGACATTTGTCAGAAAATGCTTTCACTGGCTGATCTTCCTGGCTGCCTCTTCAGATCTGAGGTCGAGGTGTAATGGTTTTAGAAGGTTTTATTTTCTTAGTAGTTGTACATAGCTTTCACCAGGGGCAAGCATCATAGAGCTCGCATGGCTCTGTTTAAAAGATGTGTTTCAAGTGGTACCAAAATAACATGCTTCAGTCAGAAAGTCACAGCTACTGTTGTGAGGAAGGGATGGAACACAAACCAGGGTTTCGTGTTGGTCTTTGTATTTCACTGAAGAATTTCCACTCCCTACAGCTATGTTTAAGGTTGGTAATCCACATAAATGTTTTCTTGCTGTTTCACTATGTGATGTTCTTACAGACATTGCAGTACCATAGTGACTCACCAGTGTGTCACGGTGATGTAACCCTTCATGGTCTCAGAGGAAGAGGAAATGGATCTGCTACTCTAAATCCACAGGTAATAATAAATCCCATAGTAAGAAGTCCTCCAAAAGTTGTTGCAGAAAGAAGTCTTGTTACAGGAGATAGGAGCACTAGGAGACAGCACAAATTCGAATGAGTCTAGTGCTTCAGCTGATTAGCAATGTTGTTACCTTGTCCTTTCCAAAATGATGCTTCCCTGATGTATGGCTTTCATCTTTAGTGACCATAACTGTTTGGCCTGACCTTACTCTGACAAGGCTAATCAAATAAAGCAGTCAAAATAGGCAAGAGGCATGCAGCATCTTGAGTAGCTCTCACAGGGAGTCAAAAGAGATTTGGGTTAACTGTTGCTGTCTCTTGGTCACCCATAGTATTCTGGTGTAATACTTGTACAGCAGTACCTGTGCCAGGGATGGACCCTGACACAACAACTCCTGATACTCCCTTTATCTCCACTAACTTTCTTTGCCAGTGGGAAGATCTCTAGAAATGCATGTCTTGCTCCAGTGAGAATCTGTGAGTAAATGGCTTTCAAACCATCTTTTGATGTACTTCAGTATGGCACAGACTAAAAAGGCAAAAATTCCATCTCTGAGTAGGTACTCTTGCAGCATCTTAACCTGCGCAAGGTCACTTGATTTGAAGGCACATAAAAATGTAGCATATATTTTTTTGGTGACCTTTTTGCCTTTTTTAACATACTCAGTGCTTATTAAACATCCTACTCTAAAAGAGGAAGGAGCTTGGTGCTCTCTGCTTTAAGACAAGGTAAAAAGCCCAGAAGTTTGCTAATGCAGTAGGGAGTGGATGCACAAGGAATGACTTGAAAGTAACAATGTACTGATAGCTTCATTTTTTAGTGATTTTAGCCTTATTGAGAACTGTTAGAAAAGCATGTGTGTCTTACTGGGAATTAAATGGTGGTTTCTACAGTGAACATTTCATTGGGTTTTGCCCAGAAACAACTGTGGCCCCGAACTTCTCATTCAGTCTGGCTGACAAAATAAGGACTGCCTGTCTCAAAGGATGTGGTGTTGTATGTCAGCCATGTGAACATACTATTGGAAAGGGTCTCCCGTATTGTCAGTTCCCTGCTTTGGTGAGTTTCCAATATGCCTGCCATAAACTGCTGAAGCTTCATCTCAAAGATTTCGGGTTGTCTCCACTGGAATGCAGATCTGGAATGATGTTACTTAAAATTCAAAGAACTAACTGATCAGTTCACCTCCCTGCCTGCTTCTGGTGTGTGGCAAATGAGTAGGTACTATTGCCTGCATTTGGATGTGGTGGGCTCTGGAAAGCAGGGGAATGGGTAACTGATAGAGTTCTCAAAAGGTATATATCTAGTTGTCCCAAAATGAAGTGAGAGGCAATTCAGAGTGATACATCATGGGCTTTTGGTAGAGTTTGGGGTTTTTTTTCACCTTTGTTGATTTATTTTGTAGGAAAAATCCAGCTTGGCTGCGTGTGTGATTAAGTAGCTGGTAGAACAACTCTTTACAGGGAGGAGAAGATGCCAGAACATTTGAGTGGTGTAGAAGTTGGCTGCACAGAGGATTAGAAGAGGTACAGGGAGGAATAATTTTGTGTGGGCAGGTAGTAGACTTAATAATACTTTTTTATCTGTAATTCTTGTGATTCTATGGCTAACCAGGGAAATGTTTAATGTTCCTGGTACAGAAACTGAAGGTAGAAAAAGGAAGATTGACATACCCAGTGCTGTTATAATTCATTTCAATACTTCACACAGGGCTTTTATATTGTCACGCCCATAAAGCGCCAGTGTGTGCGCTTATAGGCAATTCATCTTTATATACTGCTGCTGATCCCATTGAAGTGAATGGCAAAACTCCCATCAATTTTAATGGCAGTGGGATATGGCCCATTTTGTAGATATACAATGTGTATTTCCTGCACACACTATTTTTCCTGTATAACGTGCCTTTCATCTGAGCTTCAGAGAACGTTTTATAAAGCCGCTAAAGTCACAACCATTGATGTAGTCTCCAGCTGATGAGATAACGTGCTCTGTCTTCAAAACGAGATTTAAAGGTTGACATTTATTTATCTACTTATTTATTTATTTTCAACACTGTCTGCATGTAGAAGGTCTCCATGTGTAAAGCACTGTCTTTAGAAAATTTGCCCAAATAAATTGCAGGAGGTAACTATGTCAGAAATAGATATTACACTTGCAAGGTTAACATTATGCTTCAGCGTGTGAAAAATAGTAGGCATCAAAGAAAATTGAAGGCAGCATGGATCAGTGGGTTAGTACATTACACCACAGTCTGCAGCACCAGAGGCTGAGAAAGGTCCCTTTCAGAAGGCATCTGTTTGGATAGCGACTCACTCAATTAGCAAGGTACAAACAAAACAAACCCCATTTAGTTATTGATTCTTTGGATATTTTAGCTTATTGAGAAATGTTTTAAACAGTGGTATCTGTTTCCTCCAGAACCCATCATCCTTGACCCTATTTAAAGAAAATGTGCGATATATGAGTCATATTTTAGTAGCTGTAAACCCTGTTGGTTATGCATTGGAAGATCTCGATTCATAGCAGCATTCAGCATGTGCATACTGGAAATGGAATTGCTTGACAGGCTTATGTCTTAACTCGAGAAGCTTCCTTTCTTCATAGTGATGTATGCTGGAGAGCAGCCACATTCCCAGCTTAATGAGAGAACAGAGTTTGTAAAGGACTCAAATAGGAAGTTTGCAGTTTAACTGAAACTCTTAGAAAGTAGTTATGTGCCAGTAGAGGCTAAATAATTCAGCAGGCTGCACTGGAGGTGACGGGTCATCAAGCCTTACTGTACAATGCACTCATCCACTTAGTGCTTGAGGCAGTCATAGGTCCTGGAACTGGATTATGGAAAGACTTACAATCTCCTTCCTTGACTGGATGTATGCAAGAGTATATCCAGCTTGTTGAAGTACACTTGCCTTTAGTCAGTGCCGTGACATTGAAAAGTTATCTCTTTAGGAATGTGTTGCTTCAAGTAGCTGTGCTGTGTTGAGGTTGTACAGTAATTGAACAAACACCACCATTCAGAAGGACATCAGCATCACCTAAATGTACAAGCAGTCCACTTGCATCCAGTCCCTTAGAGCTGCTCTTGGAAACCAGTAGTTATTGTACAAATTAAATGGGTTTGGTTGGCTCGTTTTCACTGTTTTGTATTTTCAGATGTTTGTTTGGGGTTTTTCTTAAATATGTAAGTATTTTGAAGTTGCTGTATATATGTAAGTTGTTTTTTTGTAAGTTATAGCTACAAAGTTGACTTGAACTCTTAGGCTGGGTTGTATCCCTTTGTGGTTCTCAAGAGAATACACAACTTGAATTCAAGTGCTGAAAACACAGAGTAAGTGCTGACAGCAGTTTCACTTAGAGCTCTGTCTCATTGTCTTGAGGCATTGTAAAGCACCTATAAAGCCATAAAGCCACAAAGCCACTGCTATGGATTTGTGGAGAGGATGGCATTGTAGCTATAGTACTAGCCCAAAGTTCAGGAGGTCAGAGTTCAGTTCCTAGTTTTTCTGTTGATTTCCTTTGGGCAATTTGCTTCTGGTGTGTTTTTTGGCAACATTTAGTGTAGGCCTAACTCCACTGTCAAAATAAGAAGTTCCTATTGACTCTGAAAACAGAGTTAACGCTTTTTGAAGGACATTTGCTGTTTTGTCCTCAACATCTCCAGGTCTCATTTTCCGCCTGCCTACTGAGAATTATGTGGTTTAGTCACAGAAATGATGTGAGGATGAAGTCACACATATACGTAAGCCACAGAGAGCAACAAAAGCCAACCTTGGCCCAGTAGCATTTGTTTACTTTGTAAAGGTCTGACTGACTCCACCAGTTTCCAGAAGCTGACTAACCTGGGACTTCACACTTTAAATTATAAAGCTACTTTTTAATGAGAAGGATTTGTTATTTCTGCCGAGATTGTGCAATGCTTTAATAGCAGAGGGTGGGGATGAGGAAAGCTTTTTGCCACTGATCTTCTTCCCATGTCTTCTGTTAAAAGACAGAGTATTGCAATCTGCAGCCGATGTCAGTAGCCAGCAAATTATTTGTGCCCTCCGTAGCAGATGTCACAGTGGCAGTTGGCAGTACTCTGTGAACTCCAGAGATGTCAAAGATTAAAGTAAGTGAAAGCTGTTAAACAAAAACGATATAAAGTGTTCATTCTTAGCCAAAAAGACATAAAAGTCTGAGTTCTGACAAAAGCCTGTCTCCCTTACATTTTCCTTTTGCAGAATACAAAGTGCTCTAACTTCTAAACTCAGCTTTGCTTTAGTCTGAGATATGCTGCTGCTGTTTTAAATTATTGATTCTTGATCCAAGAAACACGAAGGGCATGTTTTATTTTGCTTGAAGTTGCATCACACAGAGTGGCTCCCAATGCAGAAGAGAGAGTGTTCTGGAAAAGCCTTTACAGCTTTGGGGTTGCAGAGGCTGTATGTCCAAATGTGACATTATCAAAGTTCCTTCTCTGAAGGGTAATCTTCTGGTTACAGGGTTGCTAATGTTGCATCTTTGGAGCTGATTTGCAGTGGAAGTAGGTTTTCTGAAGGAGGAAATAGATACTAGAGTTGTCTGAGAAGGAACAGGAGAAGAGATGTGTTGAGCTAAAGAGGACAATAAAATTATCAGACTTTATGCTAGATTTAATTACTATAGTTAAAGAAATACACAGGAGCTACAATTGGAATGAGTATTACACGTACTGTTAAAAGAAAACTATGCATAAGATGGATTTGGAGCTGCAAATTTCCCATGCTGGAACCAAAATACTGCAGAGTGCACTAACTATTTGGAAGAATGAGTAAAACTAATATTAAGATGATTATCTTAATGACTGGAATACCATTGTTACAGTTATTTTTAGGTGTTTTCAGGTGACAGATAACTTAAATCACTGGCTTAAATTGACAAAAGGGTCTCAGGAACAAAACAGAACTCGTAACTACTGGTTTGTCCCCTCTCTGTGCTCTGATTTGCATAAATTTGTAGAGAAGGACCTTCTTAACCTATGCAAGCAGCAAGTTCTTTATGATAAAAATTTGGGAAGCTCCAGTTTCAGGAAGTTGAAATGCAATGCCTGTGTTTGAACTGGAAGCTCATTTTCACAAGGTGAGAATGAAGGTGTAATATGCAGTGATTGTGAACAGACAACGTTTTTACTGGTGACCAATTTTGAATGAGATGTTTTAACCTCATGCTTTGGGCAGTCTGTTGGAGAACCATAGGGAAGACAACATGGCAGAGCTGCTCTCCGCCAGCTCTACTGAGTGGATCCACATTTTTCTCTGAAGTGATTGACAGTGACTCTTTGCAGAGATTCAAGATTGGGCTATATTGGCTTTGTTTGATGCCAGAAGGAAAGATGTGTGTTCCTGTGAAAAATGGTCCAAACAGTAAGCTTCCCACTACACACATATGTCCACACGTGCAGAGCCTTTTAGTTTAGGCTCTTCTGCCTGACAGATGCTTACAAATAGCGAGGCTGTGATTAGGTTGATGGGATCAGAGATAAGGAAGTGAAAGCTGATTAAATCCATTGAGGTGTGTTTCGTTTTGTCTGTTTTATTGAACCTGTTGTATTATTGATTTCTTTTATATATTTTGAATAGTAACATTTGGAAGGGGGGAAAAAAACCCTTTGCTAGGCAGAAATGCCTTAAAAATCTTAAGCCTTCCAAAGTTTTGGTTGGTTGAGTTTTTTTTCCTCCTGTTAAAGAAAAGAAGGTGGCAAAATTGCTATTTGTGTAATAGGCTATAAAAGAAGGAGAATACAGAAAGCTTTCCAAGAAAGCACATCCTATACTGAATCCTACGTTAAAAAGAAAACAAGAACTCTCACTCTGTACATGATACCTGTAGTCTGTCTGAAATGGAGTAAGGTTAACGGTGGCTAAGTGACCTATGTGTCAAAGTCATATTCACTTCCTTGGAGACTTCAGCTTTCAAAATCACTTCAGCACTTTGAAAGCGTTAACTTAAAGTAGACAGGGTTTCAGTTATTTCTATAAGGCAGCTTTTCCTCCTGCTGTCCTGATTACCTTAGATACACAACTACTACTGCTGATGGTGGATAGGAATTGATCTGCCATAGGGGATTTGAGTAAGAACATTGTGTAGTCTTGTTTTGGAAAAGGGAAGGTAAGGTTTGTTGGAATGCCTGCAACTGGTTTACACTATTTAATTGAACAATGTTATGATGAATAAAGCAGGACCAGGCGTGAATGGGTGTGACATTTTGGAGTAGCAACTGTGGTGCAGGAAGAACAGAGAAATGCCATCGTGCCAGCTCATCCCTAACAGTCTGTATGTCCATGTTTAATTTGAATTATATGATAGGGTGCGAAGTGCAGCCCAGCACAATGGTCCCTCACTTCTCCAGGGCATTTCTTCTGCTCTCCTTGGAGTGAGCACACAGGGAAGCTCAGCCATCCTAAGTCACCTGGTTCCTGCTACTGCTGCTTGCGGCTCTTCAGCACACTGTGCTTGTGCAGCACCCTCCTCATTTGTAAAGAGAACTGGTTTGTTTCTTTCTAACAGAAGCTGTAGGGGAGGTAAAAGGAAAATACATAAGAACTGTAGGAGAGGCAAAAGCAACTCTGGATGGAGGTGAGCAGGATGGTTTGGTGAGAGGGAGGAGTGCTTTAGGTGTCTACATTGGCATCCATAATAAATTCATTCAATCAGAAGCACTACCAAGGATCACTCATATGATTTTAAGGACACTGGAAAACATATTAAATGCTTCTCTCTTGCCCCTTCTCTCCTAGTAGTCACTTTTTGCTGTACTGGGGGGCAAGGTATTGGACTAGCTATGTCTCTGATCTGATAACGTATGGCTAGCTTTAGTTCTCACAGTGAGATGGCTCACTTCACAAGCTACTTCCCCCAGAAAGGTAGCATTTAAAGAAAATCAAAGAACCACTGAAAACTAGCATTATTATTGAATTTATAGTAATCTTATGATCCCAGGAAGCTTTTGGGTTTCAAATTTCTGTGGGGAAGTAGTACACATAAAGATTTTCCTTCCAAAGGGAGGTGCTTCTGGATCAGCAAAATGTATACCTGGTCTTTGTTCTTCTTTCTGTGATGTACTCCTTTTTTAAATCAGTGTTTCAGGGCATTGATAAAGCTGAAAAAGCCAGACCCAAGCACAACCAGTTTGGCAGTGACATATCCTGGAGGAAGAAATTACACAAATTTAACAAGTAATATTAGAATATCACTGTGTTAATGCTTCCTTATGTTTTCTGCCATATGTTTGTTCAGTGAGAGTGAGATCCGATTCTTTCCCCTTTCTGTCTTTAACTCATATGCTGTAATGACAAGCCTATGATGATTTCTTTGAACTTTACTCTTTTACTCAGATCAGGACGTGCATAACCAATGCTAACATTTTGTCTCTCATGGGCTTCAGGTAGGAGTATTTTACTGTTCTATGATATCTAAAAATTATTCAGTTGAGTAACTGATTTTTTCACTTCTTCCAAAAGGTCTGATTATGCTTACACAAAGCTGCAGCATCTATAATGAATGCCAACCTAGGCAGTTTACTGCAGGGTAGGGAAAAAGTGAAAAGTAAGTGGTTGTTTTCTTTCAAGAATCCATGCAAACTGGAGTAAAAGTAAAGTTATGCATCAGCATATGGGTTTAACTTGTATTTAATCTGAGCTATTGCAGCCTCTACTGTGGAAGAGCTGTCTTGGCTATTGTCACATTCGGATATAGAGTCAGCTCTAATCTCACTTAGTTTCACTTGTGTATTTGCAGGAAGGATGAGTCTGTTGAGCCTTGCATACAGACCTGCCAACTCATTTCAGCTCATAGCTATTTTCCAAGACCGATATTTTAACACATTTATCTCACAAACCTACTCCATTAAAGGATGTCAATACATATGTTAGACTTAAAGACTTCCTAACTGCTCGTACCTTTTAGGAGTCCTGTTGTTCTGAATCTACGCATCGAAAACATCTCCTGTCCATGTCACGAGGTCTGTTGCTCTGTATTCTTTCCCTAAAGACCTGTTGTACTTTGCATGACATATTTCCTCTATCAAGGTTGGCAGGTATGCTTGCAGGCTTATAAAGGTTTTGTTAAGAAATTATCTTGAGACCCTTGTGTCTGATGCAAATATAAACAAGCGAGCTTCAGTTTTCCTGTTACAAGGGAGATGGCATAAAGGCAATGCTTGAAAGATAGATAAAAATGCATAGCTCATTTACATGTTACAGGAGACAAGCCTTCCTGGGATTGTAGTCACCAGGACTGTTACAAGACAGCAAAACTCTGGAGCAAATCCTTAATAGGTGTAAATGCTCTCTGGGGACAGATGCTCTACTGGTGTAAAGTCTCACAGTTTCAGCAGAGCAGTGGTAGCCAATGCGAGCTAGGAATCAGCTCCGTCCTTTGAGAGGGAAAGGATTAGTGGAACTTATAAGTTGCAAGATCCAGGCTTTCACTTTGTCTTAGTTTAGCAGTTAGTTCAGGACTATAATCCCTAGATGGTCTGGGGGTACAAACTTCATCAAGTAAGCAGTGTGCTTGGAGCAAAAATAACCTCTGGAGGTTACTTTCTTCTCAGGGGAAAGGGAATGGCATCCTTTGATTTCCCCCCACAAACATAAACTTTCTGAAGACATGAACATATGTATAGCTAATAGGGATTTGGCTGGCTATTCAAAAGGTGGTTGGAAAGGTAGTAGGCAAAAATTAAGAACCTGGAAAACAGAGCTGAAAGAAGGGAAGAGAGACATAAGACCACAATTACCAAGCTACTGACTTGCTTCCATTTTTAAACATAGAGTTCTCTCTTATGCTGCAGGCAAGCCCAGTCCTATCCTGCCTAAAATTTTCTAGATTTATTATCAGAGTAGAAGAGACTTGCATACTGTCTGTTTGGTGAGAACTACTGTATCTGGCTTATGCAGTGCTTGCAAGCAAAACTAGAAGTTTTCTGTCTAGTGCTGTTTGAATTCCTGGAACTATGTGTGAGACTTACTCAGCTTTTAGTGTCTAGAATGGTAATAAGTTGCATCTCTACACACATATATATATATGTATGTATACTGGTATGTATATGCATGGGAAGAGTGTATCAAAATGCAGTGACACAAAAGTAATTTTCACTTCAATTCCAGAGAATAAAGCAAATCCTGTCAGTCATACTTCTTCCGCATTGTCTGCCTCAGAGAATGGGATTTGAATTGTTCAAATGGAATTAGAATGTCATGGCCTTGACCTGAAAATAGAAACAAGAATTAAAAAATCAATATTTATATGGAAATGGCTTGTGTAATCTGTGGGGCTTGTAGGGATGTTAATTTGTAAGCATTGTTAATTCAGTAGCAGTAACCTCCTATATTAGTGCAGCTGAATGTCAATATTAACACACAGTGTTATATGTATTAAAAAGGCTTTGTTTGCTTCCTCCCACACACCTCTCCCACACACCTCCTAATATGCATGATGAGTTTCAGGTATAACGCTCTAAAATTTGTATTATATTCAGTCAATCCAGATCTCATTACGTTAGACAAACACTGTACAAGAAGAAAGTGGATCACATAAATGCCACTGATATTATTCATGAATTTTCCTACTGCACTAGGTTGGAAATACGCTACAATATTCTCTTATAAATGACTTTAAGTTCTTATATTGTATTTCTGGGTGTTTTTTTTTCATTACTATTTAAGAGGTTCTGATTCTCTAGATAAAATTCAATACTGTTGCTGTTTGTTCTCTACCATTGATGATAATGTTCATCTCTTGCCTCCTTTCCACCTTCCTGCTGGTCTCTGGATATCACTCTGTATCACAGACTGGAACCTCCGATTTCTGTAGCTTTTCATAGAATAGAGCTTCTTTCTTTTTCCCCCCCCTCCAGTGTGCTTTGAATCAGCCAATATTTATGACTGTTTAATACTGTTTCAGCTACTGTAGGTAACGATTTTATTACCTGTTGTCCTCAGATATAAAGCTATTTAAATACTCGCAGTTGCTCTTGGACATTGTATTGTAAAACAGCTCAAAATATGGGAATAGAAATATATAGATTTAATGCATATATATAATATAAAAGTATAGTGTATGTATTTTGTATGTGCGATATGTAAGTAAAATCCATATATAGCATATAGCACACGTATGGTTTAGGATAACTGCAGGTAAGTCTTCTGGAGGAGTCTTAGTAATGGAAAAACACCAGTCTTAAACTGGACCATGCCACACTGTTTAATAAAAATCTTTTCTGTCACATTAATTTCTATAGAATAACAGAATTTTATCACACAAATTCTACGCATTTTCACAATAATTTCTGTATACATCCATGGGGTTTCCATGGCATTTTATTGAATGATTCTTTTTTTTTTTAGTTTATGATTTTTGGGGTTTTTTTTTAGATTGCACAAAACCTTCCCATAAAGAAGGACAGCATCTTCTACTTGTGGTTTGCTAAAGTCCTAGAGCAACCTGTGGTATAAAATGCAGAAGTAATATGCTCTTGGCAAGAACAGGTCTGTGTTTATTGAGCATTGTTGATTACCTTTACATGTTAATTCAAGAAAGCTCTTGTGTGGTTATGGCACGTGTATGTTGAATGCCCTTCCTGGTCTTTCACTAAGAACATCAAAAGGGTAGCCTGCTAGTGGGTCTGACCTGCAAGAAAGCAAGCATGGTGAAACAGAGTGGTGTGGAAGTCAGTGGGTGCTGTGAGTTCTTCTTGGTGAGGCTACTGCAGATAATTCTCTAATCTTTTTCCTCTTCTTTCACTCTCCTATTTTGGAGAAGTAAGGGCCACTGGGAGAGTTGGCTGATCCTAGGGAGCTGCGTTATCTCCACTTTGTTTCTATTCTCATTAGTCTGGGGCCCTTCAGGTATACTTTGCATGGCCACAAGGTCTGGAGAGGTTTTGCCAGTGATGATGAAATTACTGCGTTACATCTGTGAATACGGGCTTCAGAAGTTACTGTCAAGAGAGCAGATTGTCTGAAGAGTTGACCTCTTGCTTGACCATAAGGTTTCAACACTGTTTCTTGTTTGTGTGCTGGTTTTTACTTCTATCTGCTGTGGAAGAAACATGAGTAATGAGCTGTGGAGGGGACAGCAGAGGAGATGACTCCCTACTGGTTCTTGTTTGTTCACCACAATTGTTGCTGACCAGGTCCATTTATCTTTTATTGTGTGTTTGCTCCAAACGGGAAGTGATGTGTGATTCTGATTCATTTGGCCAAACCAAATCTCTGTGACTGGCAGTGTACTCTCAATACATGTCTCCAGTAATAATTAGGCCAATGTAATTTATAAGCAGTGCTGGAATTGGTATTTACTCTCACATGTGAACATTCAGATATGTAGTATTTTTGGTGGCACAGGTTGTTTTCTGTGTTTATAATAGGCCTGCTTGTCAGATAATACCAATGTATTGATTGGTACAAAATGGCACTAATTAGAGAAATCCAGAAGGTCATGAATGTCAGAGATGTGCTGCTTATTGTGAGTGTTTATTTCTTTTGCCCAGGCTGAGATACTAGAACTGGATTTTCCCTAACTCGGTGGTTAAGGTATAAATCTTCATTTTAATATAAAGTTGCTATTGGTGTTGAATTTCTGTTGTCTCTTTTCTGTCCTCTCATGTTTGACTTCTGTGCAATAGTTATTAAAACTCTTGTGCGTTCTGGATAAGAACAAAAGAAATACAAATCTTTATTAGTACCTTTACTCTTTACTACCAGAAATCCACATATTTTATTTGCACAGCAGATTGCTGTGCAGAATATCTTTAGTTACAGCTTTATTTACCTGAGTTGTTAATAAATCTCAGCCAGGAGAGAAACACCAGCAGAAATGTGAAAGCACGTTCAGCCTTCATCTCAGGTAAGCTCGTTTCAAGTTTAATGCAAGTTGTCTGACATACGTACATGTAAGAGTGACAGAGAGAAGAGCTGAAGGCGGTGGTATAGGGCAAAACCCAAGCATTCAGATGTTGTTTGCCTTATTTCCTGAGCGGTATTTCATTGTTCTCATTCTCTTGCTGTGCTAACTGACCACAGAATGGCTACAGATTTCCATATTCCATCCTGTTTCAGGTTGATCTAGCAAGCAAGCCAAGCAGCATAGGGAAGAGCTATTCTGTAGGCTAGATTATGGCATTGAAGACTGCACAGGATAAACCTACAGGGCACGAGTCTGTGCAGCCCACAGGTCAGTCTGGGTGTGTTTCAGTATTGAGGAAAACCATTCCGCTTTCTCCACACAAAAGGATAGCTGTCTTTGTATTCCCACGGGAGGCTGTGGCACCTGAAAACCTTCTTATCTAGTAAAATTGCATGCTCTTGAGTACAAGCACGCAGGTTTTGAGGTCAGACCATTTACTGTACAGAGGGCATTCAAGGGCAATAACTGTCTTGTCCTCCTTTTCTTGTGTTTCTGCAAAGTCTAAAATTATCAGGTTCTAGTCCACAGCTATGCACCTAAATGTATATTATGAAATATACATGTAGTGAAGTACACATAATAGATGCATGTCAGTGTGGAGCTAAATGAGCATTGCTGTAATTGTAATCAGCTGCCTCATTAGGTGGACTCTTGAAGTGCACCATCTGATTGTGTTTCATTCCAAAGGAATCCAGTTTTCACACTCCAAAACTACTCCATAATGTAAACCAAAAGTGTGGTGAGACAGAGCTGCTCCAAAAGTGCAATCCTGATCCAATGATGTACATGCATTTCATACCTACCCTGTGAATACACAGGGAGCCAAGTGACTGAGAAAGACAGCTATTGTGTGATCCTCCTTCCATTTAGTGGAAAGCCATCCCATGCTGGATGAGGTTAGCACTGCTAAAATCTGCTAGGTGGCAGGGAGACTGCTTCTCAGCTCACTTCTGCCTGCCTTTTGCTCCCTTTCTTAGCCTCAAGCTGTCAGTAATTTGAGTTAGTTGGACTTCGAAAAGACTTAAGCCTTCTTACATGTTTTTAAACAGACTTGAATAATAAAACACACTTGAATATTGGCTTCTCGGTGGATTTTCAGATCTTCAAAGTTCATATTTTCAAGTTTTACATTGCACTTGTTTTGATACAAATTCCACTAGCATTTTCTGTGGATCTGTGATTCTTCAAGATGATGAAAGTAATTAGCTGAACAGTTGTTCTCTAAATATAGGGAAGCCTTTTAAGTAAGGGCATAGAAAGAATTAACCTTTTTTCCCTCCCCATACAGCTTCTAGAGATTTAAACAATTGCTTTCACTTAGGCAACAGATTTAATAGCAGCATGATGAGTATGCTTCAGTTCTGCAGCTTATTTCACATGCGTTTGAAAGCCAGTGCTTAGGCACGTTATCAGTAAGGATAGGTGGCATTTCTGGTAATTGGCATAAACATGGAGTCTGTGAGGCTGTTTTGCTCCTTTAGCTGTTAGGGTTTTGTTTGGGTGTGGGGTTTTATTTAAGGAGAGCAGGCTTTAGGAAACCCAAACAGCAACTGTTAAATTGGAACATACATAAATGTACAGTCTCTTCAGAGAACATTTCCAGCAAGAATTCCATCCTCTTCCTGGAGCTGCCAACCAGCCTGAACCACCTGAGTCTGTTGGGTTGTTACCTGTACCATTAACTAAAGAATATGAGCATGCAGCAAAATTCATTGCGACTACTAAACCTTATTTGTCTTGCTAACTGATTTTGTAAGAGATTTATTGCTGTATAGTCATTAATGTCCCTTGTTTCAGCTCACCCTTTCCACAAAAGATTTTACTACTAAAATGTCTTGTTGGAAAATTTTTTAATTGAAACAAAAGAGTCAAAAACCAATGAAAGCAGCCATGGGTGTCAAGCAAAACATACGTGTGCATGTCCTGCTTTTAAATGTCAGAAACATAAATGTGTGAATTGAACCATTCGAAATGGTAGAAAAGTCTGTTGCTGAAGGAGTCACCCTTTAGTAGAGGAATTTGCAGTAAGAGTCTTACTTCATTAATCTTTACAACTAGCTATTCTCTATAATTAACTATATTTTGAAGAGAGCTGAAGCTCTCTGTTATATATATATGTATATGATTCATATCCAATATATGATTAAACATATGTTCTTTGCCTTTGGAAAATCAAACACATTATATGTGATCCAGAAATGGCTGAGTCAAGGACAAAACTGCCTTGACTTCAGGCACCTGCTTTCATATATAAATGAAGGGGTTTCAGGCTTTGGAAAATAAAAGCTTTTCCTTTGTCCTTTGGCCCTCTATCGTTTTCATTCCCTTCATCAGAACAATAAGTCTGCTAATTTGCAGTGGTGAATGAAAGAACTTGTGTGTTAATGAGTTTTGTGCACTAGCAAGTAAACCTTTTTACAAGGATGGGTACCACTTCGGTAAGCACATATTGTTTCCTCTTTTTGTCAGTGTTAGCATATCTTAATCTGTGATGCTTTGTAGTCTACTTGCCACTGTTCTGTCCTATGTCTGCAGAAAAAATGAAACAGCAATATTGAGATTTTTGGCTGTAGCATGTGCCCTATATTTGAAAGGTGAGAGCAGTCCACAAATGCTGGTTTCTTCAAATAATAAGCAGCGTTATTTAGGAGAGTGCTTATAAATAAATGTCTTGCAGGACTCTTGCGCAGCATCATTTTAAAGGTTCAGCTTTTGTCAGAGAATTAACTTTAGAACCATCTGCTTTCTGTCTTAGAAACACTAGGCTAAATCCGAATTGGGAGATAGTAGCCTCACTTGCACTGAACTAGATTCACTTTAACAGTAATTGGAATACCAAGTACGTGTAATTGCCTCCCAGAGCCTCTGAGAAGGGAGCAGCATGCTCTTCCTCTGCTGGCTACAGCTCTGCTCTGAAAGATGCCCAAGGGCAGAAGCTGGAGTAGAGGAATTATAATGGGCTTTTTCCCCCATACAGCCTATCAGTCTTCCCAGTGCTCTTGCTTCATGTGTCTATACCCTACTGCCTGAGACCTTGTCTTCTCTTACAGTCACCTATGGAAAATTTAGTTTCTCCTCCCTTGAGCTCATGTGCCTACATCCTTCACCCATACTTACAGTGTTCTTTCCCAAATTACTTATATCTCCTCTCCTAAACCTCATGCTTCCTGACACACTTATTTAACCCTTTCTTCCCATTAACATCCTCTGTTTTTCCATGCTCCCTCACTTTTCCTGCAGTGTTACTGTAGTGCGAGACTGCACACTGCTGCTCAAAGCAGTAACTAGAAAAGCTGCTTGTCTCAAGCCCATAGGATAATGTCACCCCAATGCTGACACGAGATCCCTGTACAGTTTTCAAAGGCAGAATGGGGAAGTTGCTTCTGCAAGAAACGCAAGACAGATGGCTGTAAGTACAGCAAGTACTTACTTGCTGGAGCGAAATAAAACCTGTGCCTATTGCACTCTGACAGCTTGGTTTGAAAGGGTTCCATGCAGTTTATAATCTCCAACCTGGCAAAGAGAAACTCATTTTGCATCAATGACTTCCCCCCCCATTTAATCCTTACTCTTTCTGTGGGAAGAGAAGGGATAAAATTATAAGCAGACACTTGGTAGCTGTAAGCAACTGTTTTAGGCTTCTTAAATTGATTCCTCTGTAGGATATATGGAAGGTGTAGGATGAGGGAATACTGAATGTGAGAGACAGTTGTACCTTTCCATGAACAAAAAGGTCAGAAGAGCGAGCTTGTCAGCCAGGTAGCCAATAAACATAAATTTTGCCTTGTGTGGATCAATATAAGGTCGTGTGTTCATATCCGATGAATTAAGATACTGGTTATTACTAATATAATAAAAGGCAGATTTGGCATTGTGATGGTACTTCTTTGTCCTTGAAACTCTGTGGTTGGAGAGGTTCCCGTTTGTAGATGCCAGATGGTTCTTGAAATGTGATTGCTGAAATGAGGGAAGATTTCTGCACTAACAGGTAGTTTTCCTATTGGGTTTTCTTTGGATATTCTCTACTCCTGGCTTTCATATGTAATTCTTCATCTGTGTTACTGCATTATTTTCAGTCTGCATCCACTTTCTTTGTGTTTTCTTAATAACCAATTAACCAAGCACAGTAGTTTGGTTCTAAAATCTCTTTGTTTTTACCAACCAGCACCTCTGGGCATGCTCAGAGTTACTGGTACTTTTTCCAGTGCTCTCCTCGGAATTGGGAACATAAAAGTGCAAAGACAGGTTTTTACTGAATGTCAGCTAAATTTCATCCATTTGTCATCCATTTCTCTCCATTCATCTGTCTGTGTTGTAAAAGTGAAAAGAAATCTCTAATAGTCTGTTTCCTCATTCAAATTAGTCTGTAGTTTAATAATTTTCCTACTCTTACCACCCTTGGGACAAAGGATCCCTTAGGCTCTAATCCCTGCCTTTGCACTGTTGTGTTATGATGGAGGGCTTCCGGGAAATAGCACTTCCTCCTTTCCATGGCACCTGAAAAGAAACCTGGTTCTATAGGTCTTAGGCCTTCCTCCATTTACAGGATGATAAAGGCAGAACAACTGCAAAGGAGTCAGTCTTGTCACTCTCGATTTGTACCAGTGCATGAAGCCAGTCGCTAAAGCCTTAGTTTGTCATTTAGTCTTTTGGGGTATATCCCCTGTGAATGTGGGATAGAAAAGATATAAAGTGGGAAAAAAACCTCCAAAGCATCATTGTCAGGACATGGTTCTCCTGGATGATCTTTCTTAGCCATTATTTCAGGCTACAGCTATTATAATTGATCTTTTTTCATGGCTTTATTGTCCCATGCTTTGTTTCATCTTTGCTTTTTGTCTTGTTTTGGCTTTTGTTGTTCTTCTTGCAGGGATGTCTATAGGATAAATTCTTTTCATTTCTTTTAGAGTATACCTGGGTCTTTGCTTTTTCAGTCTATATGCATTAAACATGTGTTAAATTATTAATTAGTATTTAATATACTTTTTTCCTTATGTGACACCTACTAATGTCATCTTCTAAAGATGTTTAGTTTGAGCTTTGTTCCCTTCTGATTGAACCCCTGCTGTAATATGTAGTGAGTTTCTTATATCTCTTCTCAACACTAGGCCTATGTTTTCATAATACATATTTATTATAAAAATGTTAAATATTGATTAAAACCCACTATTATCTGAAGGCTGTGTGTCCTGGCACAGCAGCTATCTAGTGCCTGTGGGTAAGGACTTCTATTTTTAATCTGCAGTCTTCTACAGTGAAATCCTGATGGTCAGTTACATTGAATCATTTTGATTGCACCACGATTTGTAACACAGCATTGCTTTAAATCCCATGTGCGTATGGAGGTCTCCAGCTCTGCAGTCTCTGATAGAAATGCAGGTGTTTTTTCCACTAAGTAATGGGGTAAGATCAAAATATCCAGCACAAATCATTGCTGGATACAGTCCAGCATCACCTGCAGATACACACTGCACTAGAAAAGTCAGCATAAAATGAGTCACTCTTTCTGTGGCCTTCTTTCACCTTTTGTATTGGGTGAGCTCAGACCTGGGAGGAGGTGGGGGTGATTGCTTGTTCATTTGACTTTGTGATTGTTTTACCTGTGATTAAAAGACAGAACTTAGAGTCATAAGCCCTAGATGTCTAACCCCTCAGGGTAGAATTTAGCAGATTACAGTGGCTGAGGACAAGGAGGTTTGTCTTCCAAGGGATGGATGTAACCAGAGCTCTTTTAGTAATGGCTCTTTTAGTTTGGCTCTGGCTAAGAAATAAGAAGTGGTCGTATCAGTTAAATAGCCAAAATGGCTTGAATCAATCTTGCTGCAACCTTCATCTTGTTTTGCTGCAGGCAGACCTTGTGAGATTGCTTCAGCTCTCAGCACTGATGGAGAGCACATACCTGTCTCACTTTGCCTGGAAAACAAGAGGTCAAGATGGGATGCTGACATAAAAACTTCTCTATTCAACTGCTCTCCAGACAGTGATCTGGTATTCTTCTGTATTGCATATTGTACAAGGAAGTGTATCTTAAACACATTTTTTGCTTTGTGTGTGTGTGATTTCTTTTCAGATAGCATACCTAGTGATTTATCTGAATCTAACTAATGCATTTGTAAGGTGCTAGCTGTTGTAATAAATAGAAGGCAATCCAACAGAGTGTTGTTGTTAGAGGTGAGGTTTGGTATTTCTGTAAGCAAGTCTCCTTTGTTACTTCAGATTATGAGTGTAGGAATTAACATACAAGATTAGATCAGCATTTCAGATACTCGGGTATTCTGGCTCCTTACACTCCTTTGACCCTGGATGCTTCATAAACACTACGAAGTGTCTATGTTGGTGATACACTGATGGAGAAAGTGGGTGGATTTTTGTTTGTGGGGTTTTGTTTTGATCCTAACTTCAGTGATTGAGGTCCACCAATTATCTGAGAAGTGATGGTTTATGGCCCTTCAAATTTAGGGAGATTTTGTGTTCTTTCCTTTTTTTCAGCATGGGTTTGTATGTTCTTGAGAACCACACAAGTGAGATCTGCTTCTAACACCCTCATTAGGGAGGAGGAAATATTTTGCTTCCAAAAGTTTGCATTCTGTTGTTTCTTACTGCAAGCTTAAAAATAACAAGCTTAGAAATATTTCAAAGTTCTCAGGAGAATGGAGCCTGGTGCTGGAGGCTGATGGCCAGATTGTGCTACCAGGTGTGATATAAATCAAGAATAACTCTGGCCATTACTCCAGCATAACCAGGAGCAGAATGTGACCCTCAGTTTAATTTCTGAAATGACTTCTGAATTTATTGGAGCTATGCATCTCTGCAGGACCTTTCATGGCTTTGCTGCAGTGGAAGCCTGATGTAAATCAGATTTCCTTGCAGCTGAGAACAGTGCTAATTATATATGAAGCCCAAATAATGTTTGCTGGGGTTTTGTATTCCTGGGACCACCGAGGCATTCAAACAGCTTATCCATCTGCCTGTGACCTGAAAAAGGGGAAAGTGTTTTACAGTAGTAATGAAGAGATTACATTAGATGAAGTTATTTTCAGTAGCTATATCTGGAAGATTGAGAGTCAATTATTTTCATCAGGTTCATCTTTAGGACACAAGCAGAGAAGAGGGTTGAGACATTTATACTGTACCAGCAAAAGAAGATTTAAAGGTGCTGTGCTCGCACTGAGTACTTGGACCTTATCAGTGGGCACAACTAGTGAGGTCACTGATCATATTTTGGGAGCTGGGAAGTATTGCTTTGGTCTCTTTTGCAGTGCTCCTTGACCTCTTGGACTCTTACTCAGCAGAGAAAGCAGGCTGTGTGGCTTTCATCACCTGTGGCAGTGAATATTTGGTAGGGAGAATAACGCTCAGGCTCCTGTTTGTATTTCTGCATTTGAACTTCTCCTCTGTTGCAAAACCTGCTCTGTCTGATTTCAGAAGGCTTTCCAATATTGTTCTCTGCTGACCCTGCCTGCACTCTACATTTGTGTACAAGTTGTGTGTATATATATATATATGTAATTTCTCTATAATAAGATGCTAGCTGATATTTTCTCTCTCTCTTCTTTTTTTAATACTACTTGCAGGGTGTAGAAGAGCAGCTTACCAAAAGCGATTTAAGAGCCCTGGCTTTCTTCTAAGTGAAACTTAGCATCATGTGAGACAAAAGATACTGCTGTTTCTCTTGTTTCATCTGCAGAGGGAAATGTTGCTAGAAGAAAGACATGCAATGGTATGTCATTCTGGTACCTATTTGTAAGAATCACATCTCCCCCCACACTTACTGAAAAGAAAGATGTCTATTCTGAGAATGTGACAGCTGAATCAGTAACCTCTGCCTCTCACAGTTACAACAAACAGATGATCAGCTGGTGGAGGGGACTGTGCAGCTGGAAGGTAAGACTAATGAAGCTCTGCTGGTGTAAATCCACTGAGGAGTTTACTCAATACGTGTCCCAGTTAACTCTGTCTGCAAGACTTTGTGTTTTGGCACCTTTTAGTTATCTCATGAAGCAGCTGCTTCTTTCCTCATGTTCATCTGTGTATCTAGTGCATTTTTATATATCAAAATTTTGCCTATTGGAGCACTGAACTATGTTTTCAATCAGGACAAAGTGAGGGTTTGATTCCTGTTTGACTGTATGATTGAAATACCAAATCCTTCCAGGATGCAGTGGTATCAGAGGAACATTATTATGTTTTCAACAGCTTATATTATGATGTGCCTGGAAACATACAATATTTTCCTTTTCCAAACCTTTTCCTTCCTTTCTGGGTACTGAAATGCATTATGAACTTGGCTGTTTACAGTGAGGGAATTTCTGTCAGGTTTTACTTCCCCTCCACTCTGAGTTAATTCCAGCAGGTGAATGCCTTTATATACTCACTTCTGGCACAAGTAACAATGGTCTGCTTTCTCAAAGAATGAGCCTAAGAAGTGTAATCATCACTCGATCTGACATTCCCAAGCAAGACTGTCCAGTACCAGCTCAATACTTTATTTTGGTGACATTGATTCACCAGAAGTGATTGCACTTTGGTAAACACCTATTTCTTCTTCAGTCTTTCTATTCACCAGCCACTTTGTCCTAGCAGTAGTGGCTGAACTGCTAAGGGAACTGCTCCTGACAAATAGGGAGACATAAGGAGCTAATCTGAAAGAAATTCAAATGTAACAGCCCTCAAAGAATTAGCATTACCTTTACATGGAGCAGCACATGTGTTGGTGTTGGTGAGCATCAGTTGAATTCATCCACATCTGCACCTGATGGAGAGAAATCACAGAGTGAAGCAGGGTGTTTTTCTATTGAGATCCATAATCTGAGTAATAGTTATCCCTGCATTGCTTCTGTACAGCCAAACTGCTCTGTTAGCTGCACTTAGTGTGGGGTATCCTGTAAATATGTTTTCCCATTTCTGCTCCCAATTGCTGTAAAGCAAAAACTCTTTCACTGAACTTATTACTTGAGTTGATAATACCAGTGCAGGAGAGAAAAGACTTCTGTTTATTACACAGTATTTTTGGCTGTCAGCAAGAAATTGCTATTTCTGGATGAATTCCTAGACTTACAGTCTATGAGAGGGTTAGATGCTGCTTTAGGTAAAGCCAAGAGAAGTACTTGGGTAAAATTGCTCAGGGAAACAAATCTGTCATTTCTGGAGTTCCATCACATAAGTCCCCAGAATCAAGCTGCTACTTCCATAAGGATGCCTTTCAGTGGCTTTTGTAATTAACAAGTTTTGTTGAGGAAAAGTAAAGATTGCTCCAAACTTTTGGAGTTTCTCTGAAGTTACTGTGTGAGGGTGAAGGGAGGGGAACAGTTTCTCCTGCCTCGGAGAGGACTTCAGTGTTCCTCTGCTCCAATGTGGGGAAACAACAGGTTGCTGGCAAGAAGATCTCAGACCCCCTCTACTCTCAGTTCATTCTGAAAGCTGGGTGTCTTTGCATGCTTGATGATGGCAAAAGTTAGAACAGTCTCACTCTTCTAAATCCCTGCCCTGTTGTTCACCACTGCTTCACAAGGTTGCCCACTGCAATTTCCAGTTTCTCCCATTACTGAAGTATGGAATCTTACCAGTGATTTTAAATCCCTAGTTGTTTAGCTGACACTTGGAGGGGAGCTGTTCCCTGGTTCAAGGCAATTTGAAGCAGAACAAGAAGATTAGGAGATGCCTGTCTGACATTCAGGTGTTGACAGAGTGCTTCAAACATCTGGCATGACTATGCAGGGTTAAAAGACCTTACACTTAGAAACAGCTTACACTTTAAAACAATGGAATTTACATGCTTCAGAGGTTTCCTATGTCCTTATCTTGTCCATGAGGAATTAATAAGTTAAAGGCATTCTGCTCAGAGTGGTGGCTTGGTTGCATGCCTTTTATTAAGTAGCTGAGGCGTGAGGAGACTGTAGCTGGATATATTTACATAGATTGGAGCTTACAGACATGAGCACTTCTTTTTTGATGCACTTTCTTTAATCCTCTGCACTCTGACTTATCCAGCAGGTGATAAAATATACCTGTCCAATGCAATAAAAATATTATGCTTTTATGTACTGACTTATCCCCTGAGATATCCACTTTGTAAACCTTTTGACTAAGCTATTGTGAAGGGAGAGTCTTTATTGTTATTTCCTACTTAAACAAATTGAGCAAGAAAGGAATGAAGTGATTTGGCCGAGGTTAGTGTGTGAGCTGCAAAGCCTGGAGCTGTACCTAGCATCCATTTCTAATTAAATATAGTGGTAACTCAATATGTTTTAGGTTGTTTTGATGTTGCTTTTTTGTCTTCAGCTTAGAAGATATTGTCACTGACTTGCTTTTATCACTTTGGTGGTGGTGTTTTTATTGTTGTTGTTCAGCTAAGCATTAGGGACTTCAAAGACTTGGTTCATGATCTTGCAAAGTTAAACTTTGGGTGACATGGTCTATTGTGAGGTGTCCCTGCCCATGGCAGGGCTTGGAACTAGATGTTCTTAAGGTCCTTTCCAACCCAAACCGTTCTATGATTCTTATGCACGTAGCAGTTTTCATCTGATGGTAAATATTATGCTTATGATTAATGGCTTCCTTGCCACATTTCCATAGAGTGCTTTGAGTGTTTGAGGTAAAGCAAAGGCTAATTTTACATTCTCACAGTCCTTTCTATTTAGGAATCAAGCAAGCTATTGCAATAAAACATACGTATGTAATATATAACTTCAAGTGCTATCTAAAAGCATTTTTAAGACTATAGAAAGACTTCTAGGCTTGTTATAGACAGAAGCCTGAAATTCCATTCATTGTTTTATACAAAACTACCTAATTTATTATTTTTCTTTCATTTTTGCCCATTTCAGTGGCTGAGTCTCCTGTGGACTGGGAGAAACGTTGTCTTGGACAGCAAGAGAACAAGAGACTTTGTCTGCAGATACTTCTAAGGCAACATCTGCTCCTTCACTTATCTGCAGATAAGTGTGGTAGCCCTATTAACCTGCAAGAGTGTTTTAGGTTTGTCTCTTCCATTAGCTAGTGGTGCAGTTGGTGCCATTGGCTATTGCGCGGTGGGTTTGTGTTTGGGTTTTTTTCATCATGTTGCCTTTATTCCTGTCAAAGAAAGGTCAGGAATTAATCATTAGAAACTTAGATAGTTCTAAGTTCTATTAAAATTGCTCACTTGGGATCAAGGTAGAGGGAACCCAAAACTTTTACTATTATAAGAATGGATCTGTATGTAGTTTGCAGTGTTTCAAAAATGCTTCTGGAAATTCATGTAAAATTGTGGGTTCTGGGCAAATTTGGGCAAACCATGGAAGGTTTTTGGTGTATAACCTGGTGCATTTTAAGTCCTCTAAAAATACTACTGAGCAGAGCCTCAACAGCTACATTGTTTTTTAATGCCTACGTATATAAATATGCACTTAAGCCTATGGTGCCATCCTCAGACACTCAGCAAGTGAACAGGTCCACTTCTTTCATCTTTTGGTAGTAATTTCTGTCAGGTGCTCCTTTCCCATTTTTTCCCCAGTATAGATAGAAGACACAGACTGCCTGTTTTCTGCATATAGCTCAGGAAAAGGAGTAATGAAAGGACCATGACATTTCCTTTTTTCCTCATTGATAAATGAGAAACTTGATTAATTCCCTACCGCATCTATAAATACAGTGAGTACCAAATAGTGATCCCCTTTGGCTTGTTCACAGATGTATTTTTAATGAATATTTGTACAAACTTGGTATTTCTGTCAATTTTAAACGTGATCACTGATGTTTATTGGCTTGGTTTGGTTTGTTTTCCTGGCACTTTTTCTTCAGAATGATTGATCTGTTATAAATGAGATAAATATATGGAAAACTTCCATGTTCTTCATAATTTGTTGATTCTTCTTCAGTTATTTCTTGATTCTATTCTTATTTGGACTTCCCATCTTTCTCCATTTCTTTCCTCTTTCCCCTCAGCCTTGATTTTTAACTCCTCCTCCTATACAGCCTGTGTCCTATTCGTCTGTAGTTCACAGGAAGCCAGAAGAAGCAGTACTGGAAGAGTAACTTGTAACTGTAATGTTTTAGTACTTGCCCTTCCTTGGCTGTCTTTGTTTTCCTCTGGAGACTACCTAGTGAGTATGGAAAAGAGGCAGAGACAGGGGAATACAGAAATATCCCTGCCAGCTGAGTCCAGTGACTTTAGATGCCTGGAAGCCAATTGCTATATATTCTCTTTTGGTATGCCAAAACGCTTTGGCTGAGCTCAGATACATGTATCATCAACTTCCTAGTCCCCAAAGTGCAGCATAACTGATTTAGAGAATCTGCATATTCACCAGACATATACAGATAATTCATAAGGGTAATTTTAAAGTGCCACTGGCTTCTGCCTTTATTGTAGTCAATT
Organism: Coracopsis vasa; assembly: GCA_026283785.1. Classification (NCBI taxonomy): domain Eukaryota; kingdom Metazoa; phylum Chordata; class Aves; order Psittaciformes; family Psittacidae; genus Coracopsis; species Coracopsis vasa. Next base: position 27,673 of record JANHGB010048688.1, read on the forward strand.
CTGTAGCTGATGTTTCATGAATTTTTAGTACCAATGTAATAGTTTTAAACTCTAGAAGCAACCATAGGACTAAAATCATATCTTAAGCTACCACCAGCATACACGTTAAGTAATAAACCAGATTTTGACCTGTAGAAGAGGGAAGTACTGTGTCCAATCTGCTGTAGCTACATCTTATGGTGGAAGATATTTTGCTGCTCATGTCACAAGCAGAAACAGAGAATCATAAGGCAGAAATGAGTAGCACTCTCAAAATAAAGGCTGCCTTCATAGTTCTTGAACCCGTAATATGGGTTCAAGAAACTGCCCAAGTGGTAAGAAGGAATTGGTAGGTGCAGGATAAGTTATCACAGCGGTCCTGTGGTGTGTCTGCAGTGAGAAATGCAAACATGTTAAACTCAAAGGTAATGTTGCTTAAATAATTTGTGTGCTTCTCTATATACATTTGCATAGCAGCAGCAGTTATTGGAACTGACACTAGATATTTCTGGTGGTTTCCTTTGGTGGAGGGTTGTGCTACTTGTAACTTTGAGATGTGATGACATTAGACATTTCTCAAACACATGCCAAAACAAGCAACCCAGTAATTGCTTTTTTGCTTTTCCATTATTCTCTTCTATGGTAACTGCTTTAATGCTGTTTGTGTTTCCACTGACTTATTTTCATCTGTAGTATTTTTTGAAAGCATAAAAGATACAAACAACTGATGGAGTACACTTGCATCACCCAGCAAAGCGTTGCATGGGTATTCCTTGATAGCTTTTCTGAATCAATCATATTTATATTGCAGTGATCATCTAAAATAGGTTTCTGTAACAACGTCTTTTTGCTCAATGTGATACTAGAACAACAAAGTTACCATCAAGAAAAACAAACAACTTGGCTTTCCTGGAAGTAAAATATTCCTAGAGAAAAAGGAGGTGTGAAGTCACTGGCAATTCTTAACGCAGAGAATGAAACACAACGCAGATTGGTTTCACTGCCAGCTTGGGAATGCTGTTCAGGGGTGTTACAGACAACAGCAGTACTCAAAATGTTCCCAGACACGTTCTGCAATCGAGGGTGAGAGCTACACAAGCTCTGCTTGGGGTGGATTCACAGGCTGTGCAAGGTACTCAGACCTCTACCCTGGCACAGCCCTTGTGTAAGTTGGGCTCTTCTTTGGGAGCTGGGTCATCCACCTGCAGAGCTCAGTGCCACTGCCTGTTTCAGTGCTTTGTGTCCCCATGGTGGGGTGTGTATTTGGTCCCAGGGAAGCACACCAGCTCTCTCTGCAAACAGGGAGCTATGGAAAGCAGGGAGGAGGTGGTGTCCCATAGCACACCTGAAGCACAGCGACGGGGAGGTGCTAGGGGCTGGCCTGAGCACTGCTTTCCATACTTGAAATGGCAGTCTGGAAAGAGCCTCGGCTCGTGCCTCCTTAACCAGGTATCTGGTAAGGGGCAAATTATGGTATGGTTAAATTCAGGTCACTTTACTGGCATCAAGAGATGTGTGTGGATCTGTGTCAGAAAGGGATCTTGTCTATACAGCCATATCATGCTAGCATTAGATATTACAATACACAGTTAATTCTCATCTGACCGATGATCTAGAAAATGCCAGATTTTGAGTTTTCTGTGATGAATATAATAACACTTTATCATCAAATGTCTCTCAAATGCTAATCAAGGCACAAGAAACAATGAAGCAAACATCTCTTCAAATTAATCTAAATCAGAATAATCTGTTCAATTAACAAAACTGCCAAGAATTTAGGAAAATGGGATGAATTGAGAAGAATGACAAGTTTTTCACCTCAGCATCACTGGTTTGTAGGTTGCTAAAGATAAGGAGAGATAAAGACTTTGCTAGATCTTTCCTTGCTTTTTGTCCTATGGAGAGATCACCATTAGGACAGATGAGGTTTAGATCTACTTATGAAGGGAGAAAATAAAAATGGGGAAAATCCCTAAGGCAGTCTGGGGGTGTAGCAACTACAGCAGAATTTCTGTCCCCTGACAATTAAAGCTTGTCCACCCAATACAGGAGAGAGAAGAGTAACAGTGTGTAAGGTTCAGCTCCATGAGGTAGTGAGGATCGCTGATGCAGGATCTATCCCATCTGCAGGTAGCTTGGAAGTTGGGGAAGGAAAATGAGCCCGTCTGGCCTCTGTTCACAGAGTCTTGTTGGCTCCAGGCTTTGTATGTACATAGATAATTTGTGGATTTCCCCCAGAGAGAGCAGATCCGTTTTAAAAACCCACTTGAGAACACAATACACACGGCACTGAGCTCCATCTGCTCCCTTACGCAGAGCTGTTCTGTAATGCTTTATCAACACAGCTGAAAACTGTAATGGATGGGCCAATGACTGCAGGATGGTGGTAGTTGTTTTTAATAGGCACTTACATACTTAACATCATGTAATTGTTAATGAAGGATTTCTACACAGAAATAAATCCCCTTATTAATAAAGCCTCTGGGAGAAAACTTCAGATAAGAAATAGTGATGATTTTCAACAAAGCTTGGTGGGGTTTTCTTTAAGGCAGAAAGCAAAAGATTTGCTGTTTAGCAGACTCAAGCCTCCTCTAAGAATTGCTTAAAACAGTAAATGCCATCCCTATATAAACAGAGTCCACTAGAAGTCATTGACTGAACTAGTACCTGAGGGACATAAATCTGATACGCATTTCTTTATTTGTCATTTAAGAGAGTCTCTTTGTATGTTAAATGGGATGGCTGATACAGAAATTACTCTGATCTTGTTTTCCAGCTCTATCTATCACTTCAGCCATGACAAGGAGCTCAGGCTAAGCAGTGCTTGGAGGAAGGGTAGTGCAAGATTTGAAGATCATAACCCTGTCCTGTTGTGGTTCATGGTGAGCTGGGCCATTTATATAAATTCATTCAGATGCTTCTTTCAAGACACATTTACTGTATCATACAAAACTGGGCTACATAGTTCTTGCTCAGAGCAAGATTAGAAGACTATGTATGTTTTCCCCTGGGACACTAAACCAACCCTATTGGCAAACAGAAGACCTGTTTTCAGACTTCCTGCAATATAAACAGAAAAGCTACACATAAAAATAAAATAATCTGTACTTTACATAAAACTTGAAATAACATTGGCTGGTTCAAAAGGAAATCTCACTACTGCTCATTTCAGAATTGAGGGTGCGTTTAGTGGTGATGAAAAAAACATACATGAAAATGGGCAATCAGTACTTACCATATGATCAGCAAAAGCCTAACAGAGTATTTGAATCTATGGTTTTGAGTCTGCTGAACTGCATACAGCAATATATTTAACAGAAAATGCGATGAAAACTGATGACTATATAAACATCAAAATGTCTGTTTTCCAGCTGCAGAACTGTCATCAGTTACGTTTCCTCCTTTGAGGTTGAGATTGGATATTTAATCTTAATTCAGCTGTAAAATTCATCTGAAATGAGGAATTACACCTTACCAGAAGTCACCACAATCTAATGAAAGGGGCCAGTGGAATGAATCAGTATCGCAGGGATGAAAGGTAGATGGTGCAGCACCTGCATCCAGGTATGATTTGCCTCCAGGGAAATCTGGAAGTATGTTGTTGAATATGGGTGAAACATTGGCTGAGTCAAACAGGTCTAACATGGGTTTCAAATGCAGTGTATCCATATTGAACATGATAAAACATCCCGAAAATGTGATGACAAGAAAGGGTTGACATGGGTTTAGCAGTTCCTGCTAAAATGTGTTCTTTATTTGCAGCAGTGGTTCTCTCACCAAATGGAAGCTGCAGTTCTTCTCTCTCTCTTCTGGCCTAACTGAATTATTCTGATAATTTACCTGTTTAGGATTCTGTATTATTCATGCAAACAACTGCACCATGTTTATTAAAAGCAGAGAGCAGCAGAGCCTGTTATAAACATTATTAACACTCTGACTATTGACTGTTTTCATCACTTGGAAATCCATAAAATGATGTGTTAAAAACTATAACCTGTAGTCTGCTCTGTCAGGAGTGCTCCCATTAGATCCATGCAGTTTCAGTCCAGCTTATTCTTCTGTCTGTTTATATGCAGACATAACACTTAACAAGTGATGATGTGTAAACAAGAGTATGCTTTGTGCAGATAAATAGACTCCTACTGTTGAACAAGTCCTTAGGAGTTTGCATTAAAAATAAATACAGATGCAAACTGGAATACAATATTTATTTTAACAGCAGGACTTTATCACTGGCAGCATTCCCTGATGTTTCCAGGATTAAAGAAGTGGCTTTTAAAAGAGATTCACTAGTCCAGAAATTGAAAACAGTTTAAACCTTTTGTTAATAGCACCAAAGGGAAAGATAATAACAATTAGCAGATCTTCACAGTATCAAGGAATAACATCTGCATTAACTGACTGAGAATTGCTGGTGGTGTGCAACCAAGTCTGTTTACTCACTGACAGGCATAGTCATAAGAGATGAAAGAAAAGAGGCACAATGATTTCCACTGATCTCGGCATATCAAAGAATACTGAGGAGGTTTTTATTCAAGACACAAAATGGATTTGGATTCCATACTCCACTGAAAACGCAGAGGAAAGAAGTACCAGTATCAGTAGGCTGTTAAATATTTCCAGGACGTGCTTCTTATTAATTCCAAAGGTGCTTAGAAGAAAACTTATCAGAGGTTCAAAAAAACCAGTTCCTGAGAGCATCATATCCCTAAACTTGCCTTCAGCAGTTACTCTTAAATACTGGACTCAGTCCTGTTTCCCTTACCCTCCTCCCCCATTGGTTTTTTATGTGCTTTAGGTCAGAGAGGGAAATACGAGGTTCAGGGGAACAGTACTGGAGAACAAAACACTGTTTAGCTCCAGGTTCTAGATCCAAGTCAAGCTCAGACCACTAAAAGTGGCCTGGTGAAGAGCTTTCAAATAATAATGAGCAAAGCAAGGAGAATACAGCAAGAAATCTTCACATATATTCCTTTGAATAAAAGATGCATGAATTTTCCTGTTTGATTCACTTTTGCATTTAAAGTGTTATAGCAAAAAGATAAGAAAAATAAAAGCCCTGGAAACACCTGGAAAAGAACTAGTTTCACTGTGTCTTGTGTTTACAATGGATGTGATTGTGGATTTTATCAGACCACCTATTTAAGGATGTTTTCTTTTGCACAGTTGTGCAGTTCAGTCATTTCATGATTTGGGCTACTAGTGAGACAGTGAGAATGTTAAATGTCTGAATGAATACCTAAGGAATAGCTTTGAGAGAGCTCATATATTGTGATGAGTTTTTTAAATAGGTGTGAGCTATAATGCTGAGCAGAAACAAAATTCATGAAGAGTCACTTTTAACAGGAACATCCAAGCAGTAAATCCACTTGATAAGTTTCCTATTGCTCATCATCCACTCCAGCTTTAAGAAGCTAGAGTTCATTTCTTTGAAGTTCAATATCCAGATCACATAAAATAACATCACAGTTGTGTGAAAGATAAACTTGTAAAAGCAGTTATGGGATTTGTGGGTTCAAAGGTCACTTTTCCTTATTTCTCAAAGTGAATATGTAACTTCTCTAAATCTCTTGCTGTTTCAACTGTCCCTCTCCATCAAAGAGAATAGTAATACCTCCATGGTATGAAAGCAGCATTGCTTGTGTAATCAGTTAAGCCCGTACAATGCTTTATACTTGTTTGACTTTCTTCCATCACAGTATCTTGGAGAAAAGTTTTCTTCTTTTTATTGGCACAAAGGCAAAGAAGGAATTTAATGGAGTGGCAAACTAACATATCCTGTTATGGTAGCTCTTTCAAAATAGAGCAGCAAAACTATGTGCAGGCATGCTACATAAACTAATTTTGCACTGTGAATTGCAAATTATCCTCATTAGAACTTACCTTTACTGTGAAAATTACTCAAGTTGTGTGTTCTGTTGTTCAAAATCTGACCACTCTTATTTTTTGAACACTCAAGAGTATGTAGGATATAGAGGAGTATCTGGCATACAAGAGACCTAATTTATTACAGCAATGACGACTTGTTCTTGGAGACCTCCTAAAGAAGTCTCTGATGCTTCCCAATAGAGAACTATTCTACAACACCAAAATCACTCCAGAAGGTTTAGAGTAGAAACCTGTTAGGCAGCAGTTGTCTAATGGAAAGGGAAGGACCTGAGTTAGAACTGCTGACTGAGATCTTTCTTGCTGCAAATTTTCTTGTTCTATAGTGAGCCCTGGAAGTAACGACACTGGAGCTAGTGAGACTTCTCACATCCCATTGGTATATAATTCTCCAAGTTATTATTTTGTCAAGTATTTGTGTTACTAAAGCATTTCATAACATACCCACCTTAGACTCACAAAATCTCTGTGATGCTAAAGGCAGACTTCCCAGCCATCTTTTTATCTCCAGTTCACACTGAATATTCAGGGTAGTAAGTTCAGGCTTAACAAAAAGTTGATTAAGACAAGGGGCTCTTAATCCAAAGACTTTGCCCAAAAGACTTGTCTCCTCCGGAGGGGTTGGTAGTTGAGTATTGTGGAGGATGTTGACCACTGAAAGGGGTTGATCAGGAGCTTGCTGGTTGAGAACTGCTCTCGGCAGGCAGGGAATGGGGCTAGCTGGCTATAAAACTCTGAGGGAAGTGGAGAGGGAAGCTGAGAAGTGCAATGTGGAAGAGGTGTATGGCAAAGTACTCCAAATCCTACATTTGCAAGAACAATGGGAAACTTAAGGAGTGGCACTCAACTGTTGCAGTTCTATCTGTGTTTATTTCTTGAGCTTTATGAAGAGATAGTAATTAAACTACGCTCAGGTGCAAAGAGTTGGTAGAGAGCTGGGCGAAGCATTGTAAGGGGCCTCCTGTACCTTGCTGGGACCTGCATTTAACTTGGCTTTTGCCCTTGCCAGAGCTATATTATAGGTATGTCTGTGTCAGCCATGTATTTTGTTTATCCCAGCTGTACCTTGTTGACTTCACTTTCCAACTTGACCTTGGGCTTGCTTTATCACTACAGGATTGCCAATTAACAGCTCAACGCAGCTGATCCTGGTTACAGCCTCTGGACTTGCTCTGCTGTCCTTCTGTGGCTCCTGTGTGCCTGAGTCCTTATTGGTTTGGTCTTAATATCTGACTCCACTTCCTTGGTAAAGCAGATGCCTCACTGCAGCCTGATAAGGTAAGCCACAGTGTCTATGATTTTGGGAAAGAATGTGTTCAATTTGGGGGGTAGGGGTGGTTGGCTAGAGGCAGTTGAATGACAAAGCCATTTTGTGAATAGGCAGAATTTCTGTGCCTGAGAAATTTGCTGGTGAGGATGATGAAAATCAATGTATTAATGAGAAGCCTCACAGGTTAATAGAACTTTAGAAGAATGAGCATCCATAGAATCTATGCCATCACAATTGGGTGAGCTTAGACAGAAAACTGTGACTTGGGTCATGACAAATCCAGGGCCACATCTAAAAGTCAATGGGAATGTTTCTGCTAAGATAAGCTAGGGGAGGATTTTACCCTGCAGAACTCAGCAGATGCATATGCTGTTAAAAGGCTTAACTACAAGGCTTTCTGTTTTGTTCTCTTCATTCCCTTAGTAAAGTGCAACATATGGTTAACTTTTCTGTTGGATCATGGTCTGTTAATGAAGCAGACACTTGGTGATAATTATACTTCCGAACTCCCTGATTTGGCAGGCTGATCTATCAGTATTCCAGGGGATTGCAAAGGTCTATTTTTCGTTTCCTTAGTGCTCATCATGCATGAAAAGCAGCATATTTGGATTGGTTGGCAGTTGAAAGTTGAATTAAGCATTTGAGAAACAGGAAGAACTTTTGAAGACATTATTTTTATTGTTTTGGTGGGAGTTTTATTTATTTAATGACAAGCATAAGCAAGTTTAATGTTTCATTTGGATGATGCCAGCTGTCCATTGTGAATGTAGATGATGAGCCAGTGGAACTACGCGGCTGCCTTGAGCAAATACGTGAAATAGAAGTGTGCTGTTACACATCCTGCAGGTGCCTCTGCTGTGGGAATCCATTTGCTCAGAGGACATTTAGCTGATATATTGTACAGCTGGTCAAAGAAAGAATGCCTTTAGGCTAGTTGAAAGTTTCCACAGGAAACGCTTTGGAGTTTGCTGCAAAATGTTATTTGATAAAATTAGGCTGATTTTGCAATCATCTTCTCAGACTGCTCGTTCCAGGTCTCTGCCTTCTCTATTCAACTTGCCTCTTCTGTGCTTTCTTTTTCTAATGAAATATATACAGTAAGTGTCTTCAGTTTTTTTTAAAGGGGCAGATATCCCCCTTCTTCCCCCCATCACAGAACTCATCTATACAATATCTTTTGCTCTGTAGCAGGAATCCAGAGAGACACTAGGAGAAGGCTGTGCTGATTGTAGTAAAGCAAAGGGCATAAGGTCAAAAAATGTGTTGCCAAACCTGCTTAATCCTTTGGTTTAGGTGGACTTTTGATTACTTTGCTTCACTTCAGGAAGCTTTCCAGCTTATTGCTGCTGTTTGCTGGAGGATGGTTCTTTTCCTCCTCACTTTTAGTGATTACCTTTCTGTCTAGTCAATGCCATTTCTTGTGGATGTGCTCTCTTAGACTAGAATACCCTGGAGACTGTGCTGGGAAGCTGTGCGCTTCTGAAAACTGGAGTGCTAGAGGAATGTGAGATCCTGGGCAAGGGTTGCTTGGATGTTTTTCAGTAACCTATTGTCACCTAATGACTAAAGAGACAGGGAAGATGTCTGTCTTATTCTCAGAGTGATACTGTGAAAATAAACTGTTAATTTGGAACTATGATGTTCCACAGGTTGGTAAGAACAAAACTTAGGTCCTTGATCTGTTTGGTATGTGCGGTTTCCTTTGGCTGCCAGCCCCCATCTATCTTATTCTCAGAGAGGCTGGAAATTATTTTCTCAAGCATTATGGGAATACCAGGTTTTCAGCACAGTGTAGGTCTAGAAAGCAAACATAGATTTGCACTAAGTGATAAGTGACCAAGGAAGCACTTTTAACATGGTATCACTTTGTGACTTGTGACTGTAGCCATTGCCAGCACTTAAGTAATGATGCAGTTGAATTGTTTGCACTCTGACTCCTTGGGTCTTTGCTAAGTGTATGCCACTTCTTGCCCTAATGTTCTTTTATATGAAAAATATTTGGTTTTCCATTCTAAAAGCCATTCTAGATTTCTATTCCAAGGATATTTCATACACAATGACGGTTTAAAAGACACTATGATAGCAAATGTGAAGGGTTCTGCAGCTTTTTCTGTGCCTCTCTGTACTCTGCTAATTACAAATTGCAGTGTACTCTGCTAATTACAAACACACTTCAAGGACTGCAGATTAAAGTAACATAATATGTTCTTTCCAGCTTCAGTTTCATCAGAACAATAATGCATGCTTTCAAATCCTTTTGTATTCAACAAAGTAGATACGTTCTTAAGAGCCATTGAGTTTCATGCGACTTAAATGCGTGCCTGAAGTTAAACGCGTTCATAAAAGCCTTGACTAGAAAGGAACACAGTCAAGGCTCTCATGCGGCTTAATTGAGAGCAAGTTGGTTAATGAGAATGGTGCAAAGCACAAACCTTGGAGACCGCACTGAAGAAAAGAATTACAAGAGCCACTAGCATCATCAAAACTTTAAATGCTAGAAAGCTTTCTCCCTGTCCTCAGTCTAATCCTGGGGACAAAACAACAAGTATTGGCAGGGGCTGGAAGAGGAGGAAAGGCTGGTGTGAGGAAGAGGCAGTGGCTACATCAGATTGCTTTGCTTCTGATGTAAGGAAACATAGGACTGCACAGAGGTGGGTTTTTTAGCACTATCATCCAAGGTGGGATGCAATTGCATGTGGTTTTTTATTGCTGTTTTTTGAGGCCTGATGATTCAGATCTAAGTAGAGCAGTTTGCAAAAGCTCATGGAATTAACAGTCAATTAAATATGATAGCATAGAGGAAACCGGTTATGTGATGTAGCTGACTTCCCACATGAGGTTTGGGGTACAATATTTTTCTGTGAATGATTTCAATGATTACAGTGAAAAGAAAAACCCCTACATTTGCAAGGAACCTGACCTAGAATCAGTGAATGAGATAGGGAGACAGTGTGGCTTTTAGGGAGCTGTTCTTAATTCATATGGGGGAAGGGGAGGGGAGGAAGTGTCAGTAGCTCTCCATGAAATGGTTCCAGTCCAGTAAGAAAGCCCAGCTTGATCTTGTCTAAATGTGGGGACAGAAGACGATGTCAGGAAGATCCTCGGTGTCTTATTAAGCACACGGATACTTGTAGAAGGGAAAGGTTATGCAAATGAGTCCCTTGTTTTCCTACCTGCTGACACAAAGCACTGATGAGATTTGGGGGAGATGTTTTAAATTAGGAACTTTGGGAAGAGTTGACAGTTGCAAAAGGGCACTGAGGTCACCCAGAGGCATCTGGTAGGGCTGTCACTCAGTAGCACAAAGGCAATTTGGCAAGCGGAGGGTAGGACAGAAAACTGAGCCCTGTTGGAGAAGGAATAGATGGAGGTCACAGTTGAATTCTGGAGAAGTAACAAGGTTACAGATGTGAACGACATCAAATTAGGCTCGGGGCCAAAAGAACACCTCGGAAATGCTGGTATGCACAAATGCTGATAAAACTTTGGATAAGTTCTGAATTTAAATGCACACCAAGTCAGCAAAATTTACAGGAGAAAGAAAAGGCACATATTGAGGGCCATGTTAATCAGAGGTCTTCAGCTGACAGTGAATATCATCATCACCTCTGTATATTGGGGCCTCTGTTTTCAGGATACTGATTCCATCTTTTCTCCCTTGCGTGTGCCCCTGTCCCCACGCTTTCTGTGTATTTTTAGGAGTATTCAGCCCATGGGTATAATTCCTTTTGTTTCTTACTCTTTGCTTTGTCATCTCTTTTCCTGACTGCCAGCATAGGCTTGGCTGCTAGCTTGAATTTTAGTGATTGATATTGGGGGGAAAACCTAAAAGTTGCTAACGTCTAAAATACAGGGGGTCTTCTTTCATTGTCCTTTATTACATTGACTTCAGTGCATGGTGGTATTCTCTTACATCAGCTGAAGGCCTGCCTGTCTAGGGGCAGCTGGTTTGTAAAATGTGGTGATGTTTCAAGAACAGATCTCTATGGTGTGCTAAGTGGACAAACAAACCAACCAGCCTCCTCCTTGGTACAATGTGACACAAAATGAAAGACAGAGAGGTAAGAGAAAACAAAGCTATGATCTAAAGCTATGCTGGGGTGTAGTTGTGTAGTAGCAAAACTATGGGTGTTTTTATTCTGGGTTGTTGTGGGGTTTATTTGGCTTGCTGTTTATTATTTCCTCCTCTGGGTGCTCAGAATCTGAAATAGTCTTCAAAACTAAATCAGCATGACCTAAAGTGCTCTTCCTGACTAATTAACCTTAATCTGGTGATATGGTCAGTGTTCACAGCACTGAAATTCATCAATGCAGGAGTGTACACAGCTCGAGATGGGCTTGATCCAAACCCCAGCTCTGAGCATCTGTATATTTTAGGGAAGTGAGGTATGTGGCACAGCCTTCAGGACTGAACAGTCGTTGTTGTTTACTCAGGTAAACCTCAGATCCAAATCCAAGCAGAATCTGAGCCGCTGTCTCTCTCAAGTGTTATATTAGAAATGCTGGGCTGCGACAGCAGGGATGAATTGGATAAGAAAATCATGCTGACAACAAAGCACTTTGCTTTTACACACAGACACCTTGGAATTCAATCTAGCTAAAACTTTGACATGGCTACAATAATATTTCTACAGAAGACTCCTCACTGAGCAATTAGGCATTGGCACTTCTTGGCTACATTATGAACCTTGATGCTCACAAGGATGATGCAAAAAAATACAGACTATAATGTGGGTGTGGAATAGCTAGAAAAGAATGAGATTGTGAGAGGGATGTTCTCATTGCAGCAGGACTAGTTACATTCTGGAGGAATGGTTTTCCTCTTGGTTAAATGATAGCAAGGTTTTGAGGAGTACTGGCTTGTTACTCTGGAGATGGCTGTGCTGGATGAACCAAGAACTGCTCTTGACTTTTATTGTTTAGAATTGAGCAAATTGCAGCAAATCCAGTACTTGGTGAAGGTTTCATGTATGCAGTTACCTGACAGCCCTCCCACTCCCTGGATCTTTATTCCTAGCCCTTTCCTGGGCTACAGTTCAATGGCAGTAGCATATGTGGGTATTTGCAGGTCCTGTTGTCCTGCCAGGTATCCCCACTGCAGACTATTGCACTGGTCCTCTGCCTTGTTCTCTAAGCCTGTCCTGTCTCAAGTTTCCCTTGTTTTTAATTCAAGTAAGTTATTTGGTGACATGGACTGTGTACTTTTGCCATATGTATGATATGCCATATGTTTGCACTTTTGCCATATGTATGGGCCTACATTCCTCAGTTGTTTGCTCCAGTATTACTTGTCAGAGTTGTATTGTGATTTCTGTACTCATCTACAGAGCTCTCACTTGTTTTCCTTTAGGGATTTGATAGCATGAAAAAGGTGCTAATTCCATTAAAGTGGTATAGGAGTAAGTCCATGGAAGTAAGGTGATTGGAAGTGGACAGGTGGAAAATCATAAAGAAGAAAGAGACAGGTTTCTCCTTAGGTAACCACTTGCACTATCATCCACAGTGCTTGAGGCTTCTACCCCTTTGTGCTGAGCACTGAGCTGTAGTGCTGCCTTGTAAAGATTAAGAAAGTGTTTTCCTATAAACTTGAGACCATCAGTGTGTGCCAGCAAGTGTGTGAATGTTAAACCTGATGGGTTGGGAACACAGGTACACATCCCAGGAGCTGTGCATAGCGTGAATGTTAATACTTCTAGTTTCTACTCTTTAAACAAAGCGTGTGTGAAGGGATGTGCGAGGGCTTTTTCCAGCTGCTGCACTAAGGTGTTGTTTTGCACGCTGTGCATGGTTATGGCATTACTGAAAAAGGTAACTGATACACATCAGATGGGATTTGTCGTTTCTCTGTATCCTGACAACACTATAAGCTGTCTCAAACCTCATGAGCTGGAGGAGTGTTCAGATTTGTGAGGCCAAACTTCATTAATCCTCTTTTCCAATTTGTTCCTATAGTCCAGTGATTTGTGATTTCCCCCAAGAAGCACGCAGACTGAACAGCTCTTTTTACAGGAAAAGGCCTATAAAGAGAGAGAAGCCTGGACCTGAAGCTGAAACGTTACACAGTTTAGGGAGGAAAAGGTGCAGGAGGCTGGTCCTGTTGCTGTTTTTCTCCATGCAAAGGTTCAACTTCCTTGACAAATGATGGACACTACCTCCAGAATTGGAACTCTGATCCCAAAGGGACCCTGTGTTATTATAACATAAAGAATGGTTATTAAACTGTCAGAGGGTTAATAGTTTCATCTTAATAATCTTGATAGATGGTGCACATTTCGCTAGTGCTCCCAAAGCCCACAGTGAGCTTTAAAATATTTTACTATTGGCTTGCCCTTCATTTCCCAAGGAAGTCTAAGGAGAAGTCTTCTTGCTAATAAATTCTTTATCATAACTTAGCTGGTTTTCCCCTTATAGAAGGGAAATACATCCTTTACTCTGCTGTCTGATTAATCGGTCTAATTTTATCAGGAAAATTAAATTCTCTTCTTTATCTAGGAAGTTATTTAAAGAGGTCTCAGTAAAATCCCAGCCCATGAGCCTGATGACTTTATTAACTTATTACTTTTTAAGTGATTTCTGTCCGAAGGATTCCTTTCAACTTTGAGACCCATTTGTCTTTTGTTCTCGGGACTTCAGGATGACAAATGGGATGTCAGATATGACTTACTGTAAGACCATAAGGGATTTGTATAAGGTAGCTTTTACCCTTACCTCAAAGTGCTCTGTATGAGGTGACCTGTAAAGCTGGACGATTTTGGTGGCCAAAACAAATATCTCAACAGCTTTACAACAGTCAAAGTAGCTACACTTGTAACAGAAGTAATTCTTAAGATATCATTGATCATTCAGTGAGAAAGAAAGTACAAATAATGTATAGGTGCATATAAATACTCCCAGTCATGGAAATGGCAGTATACAACTCAGGATTAAAATGAAGGACAGGCTTGGCAATTTCAACACAATACAGGCAAATGCTTTGCTTCTCTTTGTTTGGACTTGCATCAGAAAAGGAGCACGGCCCCAGATGTGCAGAGCTAACAAAGATGCACAAGCATTTTGATTTGTATATATCTTATATATTTTCCAACACTAATGTATGCTGAATCCAGCAACCAGGTGGAGGAACTCTGCTAATCAATTCTATTCTATCCTTATCACTGATGCAAAGGGCAGCAGTTTGCAGTGAGGTAAGACTATGAATGATATAAACCTTCATGGTTTAGATCACAAGCCAATTTGCAATAGCCTGTGTTTAGGAAGAAATGTTCTCATAGGTTTATAGTATTGTGAAATTATGTTATGGAACTTCTTGTGCCTTCTGGTAGTGACTGTCTGATATGATATCCCTTCTACAAGGGCAAAACTTTTGTCCTGACAATTCTTCCTGCACACAGCTCCTAAACAAGATGGGAGATTATAGTAACATGCCCAGTGAAGTGAATTGAATACTATGCTTCCTGCTTTAGCTGCAAATGGGCTTGTTATCTCATTGGATCTCTATGCTTGTGTTGTTATTCTTTCAACTAGTATTTCAACATGAATACCCTGCTGATGGTTACAGGAAAGTTACTGGAGTTAGCAGCTTGCTGCTCTTTATACAGAATTGCCATGGCATTCCAAATAATTCAGTGGTAAGAAAACATTAGCCTGGAATAGCTCTGAAGGTCATCTAGTTCAATGCCTCTGCTCAAGCAGGATCACCTGCACAGGCTTTCCAGCACCATGTCCCAATGGCTTTTGAATGTCCCCAAGGTGGCCTACTCCACAACCTCTCTGAGCAATCCATGCCAGTGCTTGGTCACCGTCACAGTGAGCATAAGTGTTTCCTGATGTTCAGATGGCACTTGTGTGTTTCACTTTGTGCCCATCGCCTCTTGTCAGTGGGCATCACTGCAAAGAGCCTGGCTTAATCTGCTTTACACCCTCCCTTCAGGGTGGTGTAAATAGCAAGCAGTAGGAGGAAAAGAAACAGCCTCAGGTTGCATCAGGTGAGGTTTAGATTGGATATTAGGAAAATATTTCTTCACTGAAAGAGTTACCAAGCACTGGAGCAGGCTGCCCAGGAAAGTGGTTGAGTCCACATCCCTGGAGGTATTTAAAGGATGCATAGATATGGCACTTAGAGATATGATTTAGTGATGGACTTGGCAGTATTAGGTTTATGGTTGGACTTAATGATCTTAAAGGTCTTTTTCCAACCTAAATGATTTTAGATTCTATATTTTGTTACATACATTGATAAGATCTCCCTGAGCTTTCTCTTCTCCAGGCTGGGTCATCACAGATTTCTCATCTTTTCCACACAATAGCCCCTGATGCTCCAGTTCCTTAACCATTTTAATGGCCTTTCACAGCTCTCCAGTAGCTCCATATTTCTGTTCTACTGGAGAGCCCAAAACTGGACATAGCAGTCCAGGTGTGGCTTCACCAGTGCTGAGCAGAGGGGAAGGATCACCTTCCTCAGCCTGTGACTCTTCCTAATGCTGCCCAGGATATCGTTAGCCTTCATTGCTGCAAGGACGTGTTGCTGGCTCATGTTCAATTTGGTGTCCACCAGGACGCCCAGGTTCTTTACTGCCAAGCTGCCTTCCAGTTGGTAGGCTCCCAGCATATGCTGGTCTACAGGGTTCTTCCTTCCCACTTGCAGGTAATTCCTTCCCCACTACAGGAGAGATATTCACTGATGGCTGCTCAGGTTTTTTCAGTTCTTCACACAAGACCTTGAGGGATAATTTGCCATCTACTAAAGCAGAGTAAGTTATGGCAGTAATGCAGACAACAGCATAGTGTATGCTATAAAGTTTGGAGGAAGACATTAAAACAAATGTGAAAGCCTTTTATTGATCGCCTAAAAAGGGGATCTAGAGATAAAAAATAACTACAGAAATGGAAGACAGAAAATACAAATGCTACAGAGTTCTGTTCTTGGAGACTCCTCAGTTATGGTTCACTGCTTCCTTTTAAGTTTTAATGCTTCACAATAAATCAGATTAAACACTCAATATTTGTACGTAACAATTTGAAATGCATGCTTTTCTAAGATTAAGTGTATACTAGAGCATGGAGAAGGTCATCCAGTATTTTTGTTAATAAGTTTGATATAGATTTAGTGGTCAGGCATAACTATTTAGGATACCCCTATTGAGGGGAATGTGGTGTGGGAATGGCCATGGTGCCACCGCCTTATCTGTAAGAAAAGGACACTGAAATATCCTAAACCTCACAAAACACCAAGTCTGGACAAGTATCTTCTGGTAAAAGATGAAACAAAACATCATGTATTTTGTCCTTCACTGTCAACATGACAACTCATAAGCATTCTTTTTCTCTGCATCTTCCTCCTGTTATTATCACTCTGTCTGAGCTAAATGACCTGTGACAGATGACAAATGTAGAGTAGTTCGTGGACAAATATCACACTCCAAACTGGTTGAATTGTGAAGGTAGCCTGCTATGCTGAAGCTTAACACAAATGTGAAAGAATTCCCTTCTTCAGTCTGGGATGAGTCTCCAGTAGTTAATTCAATTAAGCACAGGGTGAATCCTCATTCTGTTAGACTTTTTTGATTGAAAGATTGGTTTCTATGACTTTATATGAAAGGTATCAGCAGCAGGAACTGACTGGTGAAATACGTGATGTTAAATCAGACTCAGTACTGTACTCAACATAGTATAATCTTCCTGGCTTTCATGTTTGGTTCCCCAAGGTTTTGGAGGTATTTCAAATGTTGATCTTCAGTGTGGAAGTTGGATGCTTGCCTCTTTAGCTGAGGTTGCAACAGCATCTTTATTTAGAACAGAACTTAAAAAGGCTTGAATGCTTACCCTGTTGTGGAATGGTAGCAATTTTCTTTACTATAAAGAAAGGAAAGTGAAGGGGAAAGGGTAGGGCCACATTCAGTCTTCAAATATAGAAAAAGCATCTACAAAGAAGAAAGTAGTAGTTGTCTTTGTACTCATGGTGGATAGGTCAGGAAGTAGTGGGGAAAAATGGATCTACACACAAGGCCAAGGCTTGTTTGTGTGGGTTGTTTTTGGAGGGCTTGGGGGAGCAGTGTAATTGTTTAATGGTGAGCTTTATGGAGCAAGGAACAGTTTGGGAAGTCTGTCATGAATGGGCTAAATATAATGGTCTTGTATTCATACTTGGGGGTTGAAGTCAATGCTTCTTAAAGTCCCTTCCAGCTCTATTGTTCTATAAACCTGTGCCACCATTGGAGCTGGGCACGTAGTAAACTCACTGCCAGTTACATTTTTCTCCATGTAAGGTAGCATTTTGCTCCTGCACAGAACAGATAACAAGTCCTTCCTTGTGAGGCCACCTTTGATTCTTTTGCAGGACATTGGTCTAGTGGCAACCTGCTATTTTGTAGGAGCACTTGCATAAACCTTAGCTGTAGCCCCTGAATTCTATAGCCATTTCTGCATAGTTAAGTGTTACTTACAGTTACTGAAAGGTGAGGCATATTCTTTTGTTAGCAAGTTCTTATTTTTATGTGCTGCTTTCAAGCTCTGTGTGGGTTAGGCAGGTTTGTTCCTTAAACTGATGCTATTCACTCCTCTCCATGTAAAACCAGCATTGGTTTTATTGCTGGTGTCCCACATGGCGTGGGATGGGAATCTCTGATGCTATGGTGTACTTCCTTTCTGTCAGAGATGGTTGGAACAACAAAGGCCTCAGTTAAGTTCCATTCCCTTTTTACTATTCCATGTAGATATTGTTTAAATCTGGGGGCAGGAGAGTGTTTGAAGGTAATGATAACAGAATGAAAAGATAAGGTAGTTTAAAGACAAAGTTGAGGAAGTTTTACTCACCTTGTCCAAGGAGCTTGTGACTGAAAGATGTTGCATTCTCCAGCTGCTCCTTGAAATCAGGTCTGTTTCATGACATTCTTATTCATTTATATATTTGTTTGTTTGTCATTTCTGTGTCTGGTAACTCAATGGCTGTTGCAGGGGGTTGTTTTTATTTTGACCTGCAGAATTCCTTGTTATTATCCCCTCTTAAAGTACTTTGCTTGAAAAGAATGCAAGACGTGCACTTCCTGACCACTTTTAGCAGCTTGTCAATGCTAATCCCAAGAATCGTGTTGCATCTTGTCTCTGCCAGCAGCATCAAATTACAAATTGCTTTTACAACAAATTCAAGAGAGCAAGTGAATATTTTACACAACAACTTGGGGTTTCACTGAGCAGAAGTGATTTGCTTTGCCATAGATGACTTTCAACACCTGAGCTCAGCTGAGGTTTGCATGGATTTTCATTGGGAAGATAAAGGTCTTCAGCTCTGGAATTCATTTTCTCTGAATCTCACTTTTTCGACCAAGCCTATATCCGATGGCCAGTGCTGTATGGCTCATAGCTCTGTTGGTCAGTGGTTTGCATATATTTTACTTTTTGTGTGTGAGTGTCATGGTTTAACCTCAGTCTGTCACTCAGAACCACGCAGCCGTCTCGCTCACTCCCCTCCTTCCTCCCCCCTGCCCCGCTTCCGGAGGGATGGGGGGGAGAATCGAAAGAATGTAACTCCCATGGGTTGAGATAAGAACAGTCCAGTAACTAAGGTATAACACAAACCACTAC